>CALSBV010010813.1:627257-669768 GCA_943590825.1 Bovichtus diacanthus
TGCATGTATATGATGGATCTAGTGGCAGGGTATGCATGTATATGATGAATCTCGTAGCAGGGTATGCATGTTATATTTGCGCATGGATATTTGCGCATGCGTGTTTCACTTCTTTGTTTAGTTGAGAAAGAATGAATGTGCCCTTGCTTTAAAAAGAGGATATTGCCAGTGACCCTGCTGTTGCAATGGTGGGCTGCAGACTGGCACAGACATAAAAAGATACTGGAGCAGTAAGTGGGGCGGGGGGGGGGCCAGAATGGTAAGGAATAGAGATGGACCAGCACAGAAGGAATACGTGTTTTTTGACCTTTTATTTACTGAGGGATTGTTTGCTGAGCATGCTTCGGGTGCGTTCGAAAAGTCTTTTTTGATTAGGGAGGCTTCAAACTGAGTGAACTGAACCAGAAGTATCTCACTGGCAGCCATGATAACAGCTTGTAGAATTGTTTAAATGCTAAGAAAAGGCGCTTCAGGGTTTGCTTTCCTATCTCTGTTCTCTGAGGAAGCACAGCATCATCCTTCATGAAAGGGAGCAGATACAACAGTACTAGAGTTCATAGCCAACTCTGGTGTTCCCAACCTAGTTCTATCCCTCCTAATGATTTTACTTTTGTGTTTGAGTACAGTACATGTGTGTTTTGATTAAAATGTATTCAGAGCCAACAGAACATCTCTTCCTCAGTCTACATTCGTTCATAACATACAACTGGATGCTGAGAATAGAGGTCAGACATGTGCGAGTGCACAGTTGGTATATGTCGCATAAGATTTAACACACACGGGCCACGTTGCATTGCTTCCAAGTCATTTGATGCTCTTAGCACATAGGAATAAGCTTTAGAGACAGCAGAAGCACTCAAGTTCAAGCGGCAAATATGATAAAAGTGTTGGAGCTGGTAAATAGGACGATGGAGCGTTGTGAAGCGTTGATAAGAATATTGAACAGGCGTGTACAGAAGACATCGGCACTGATGGTTCGGCCTGAGATGAAGAAGCAGAATATTTTCTTGCGTCGTCCTTGCTGTTTATTTTCAATGATCGATCATAAATGTGGAACTTGTCATCTAGTCACTTCTTCATAACAAGGGGCAGGATTCCAAGCAGGAAGTGTAATTCGTGAGCAGAACCATAAAGGGTTTTCTAGTAGCACTCGCTTGTATGCGTCGTGATGGTGGCAGCAGCAGCAGCAGCAGCAGCAGTCAAGTCAGCATTAGGCTTCCAAATTCAAGTTTATATCCCCTGCATTGCGATATCTATACAGCGCTGTGGTCTCCACGAGGTCATCCGGTCGCTCTGTTGGTGGGAGATGTTTCCGTCCGATATACCTTTGCATTAAATCTCGTTACAATTTCATCTTAAAGTGAAAAATCACTTCAATCAGTTATGTGTCCATCATAGAGGAAGTTGCTGTAGAGGAGGTATAACTGTATCATTGGGTAAATTGAAGGCAAGAAGTGGTATTTTTGCAATGTTCCAGAATACATTGGTGAATAAAAAAAAAGGTTTAACTGAGAGGTTCCTGTTTGTTCTCAGGAAGAGCTACAGTGTGAGCTCTATCAGGTATGTAATCTCGCACAGTGCAAACCATTTTTAGTAATATATTTATGATCTCTGGAGAGAAAAAGATGTGAATGATTCCTTGGATAAAACGTCTGTTTGGGGAATAGAACCATCGGAAGGCTTCATGCATGCGTTTCTATTTGTTTTGTGACGCCTTTCGGACGGTTTGTTTCGTAAATGACTCCAGTATGTATCATCAGATATCTGTGTGCTACCAATCAAGCCACAGCCCAGACATCAGGTAATCAAATGATGTCATCGGATGTAAATGTAGAGCAATAGAAATACATTTCTAAAATAATATAATGGGAAACTTAGCTAAGTATAATATATAATACTCAAAGACCCACGCCAATGGGTTCCATGTTTTGGTCCATTAAAGGACCATTTATTAGCAGTATAGATCTATTTTTATGAGGACATGTTATCTCCAATAATTTCCTATAAATCATTTGTCTCCCTCAATTAACTCAATCAAGTGTCCATGAAAGTTTCACCCCTCCTCAAATGAAGTCTGAGAGGGAGCCTCCACACAGCAGACCAGTGAGTTAATCAGGGAGAACAATGTACTCCATTCAGCCACAGTTGATTGCTAGTTAACGTTCTTTAACTACATTTCTCATGTGAGGTCAGCTGATACCGATGATGCACTGAAACTTGGATGATGTTAACAAGTTAGAAAAATCTAGATGGACAATTGCACCAAAAAGTCTTTTAACCAGAATCCCTTTCAGATATTCACTTCATGATACCACACACGTTTTTTTTTTGTCATAAAGCTTACTACTGTGCTAATACATTTGCATGTGTCATATGCATGCAATACAATGGAATTTTTAATTTTAATTTAAAAAAAACCCTCAAATTTCATGAAAAAAACTTGGATGTAAAAAAAACAAAAATTTTGATGAAAAAAGCTTGAATGTGAAAAAAAACTTAATTTTCATGAAAAAAGCTTGGATGTGAAAAAATATTTCATGAAATATTTTCATGAAAAATGCTTGGATGTAAAAAAAACTAAAATATTTATGAAAAAAGCTTGAATATCAAAAAAAAACGTAATTTTCATGGAAAAAGCTTGGATTTGAAAAAAAAACTTAATTTTCATAAGTAAGTTGCGGCTCGGACATAAACTCAGTAATAAAAGTCGTCTACGTTTCATATGATGTGTAAAATCTATCAGCATTTACCGTTTAGATGGCTTATGAATGAAATGCTTGTAGAATCCTTGTTGTATTTGTATTGTTGATTTAATGTAGAGAAGGTCACATAAAGCTCAATATTAATGTGTAATATACTGTTGGAGTCAGCAGGCCTGTTGTTTCTGGATATTTGGGGAGTCAGGTGGTCCGTGAGGGTTTTTTTCATTGGTTAAGTGGTCCTTGGTCTGAAAAAGTTTGAGAACCCCTGAGCTACAGCACGACTTACATTTCAAACACCTACCACCTGATACAGGTACAAGCCTTCTTTCTGAACCAGAAAACCCCATGTCCCCTTTTTATCCTTTCTTCTCTAGTCCCTGTGCTTCTGGTCTGTATTCCTGCTCTCAAGGCCGATCAATAATCGTGCAGCCCAGGACTAGCCTGCAAGAGACCTTCACTATCAGTTAGCTTGGCTGCCTGGCAGAGTGGCTGTCTGGCTGCCTGTCGCTCTGCCACTCTGGGGGAATGTCATCCGTGAAGGACGCCATTACAGTGCTGCCCACGGGACTGTCACGCTTTAACCCCCTCTAACACATCTGTGTATTGGTACACATGCATGTAGGGAGGCAAGAGAGGAGGGAGGGGAGTAAGCAAAGATGAAGAAGTGACAGAGACAGAGAGAGGGATCTTGAAATATCTGATAACCATAATACAAATACTGTTGCGTGTTCCCCGGTGTCCCCATGTAACCGTGTAAGCAGGATAACTTCTCCCTTCAGCATCAATGCAACATTTTCACCACATCAACACGTTTTACTGATTATTGCCAAATCAGTGTTTTGCTGGTAATTGTTAGCTCTTAAGCGCGCTTAAGCACATTTTGCTATTTTGCTGAACTGGCCCTTTTTTTTAAATGTAATTAATTTAGAAAAGATTGCAATGCCAGCAAAGAAAAGCTTTGTGTTTTCATTTGGAACAATTTGCAGATGTTCTGTTCTGACTAGACTGCAAAGTTCTTAACATTTTAACTGTCCAGCTGCATTATTTCTCGGCACGAAGCATTTTTAAACATTAATTTATTCAAATTATCTGTGAAAAAAGAGGGAACAAGGTTTTAGGAAGCTATATAATTTGGTTTGTAGCTCAATTCAACATGGAAATAATGAAACGAAAGGTAGACCATTGTCCAATATGACACGGATGAGTCTTTCCTGTGTTGATGGAAATGGGGAAATGGAGCTGAAATTGGCAAAGAAATCTGTGAAAATCTCTTCTCAGAAGTCCATTACGCAAGTTACTAATGCAAACTTCGAGAAGGGTTTTCAATTGAAAATAATCTTTACTTTTCACATGCTTTCCAAATAGGATGAGAGGCAAACGACTGCATGTTGAAGGAGAGCTACTGCAAATCATGCACTAATATTCTGAAAGTGTCCTCCCCTAGATCATTTTAAACGGGAATATTTGACTTGCTTGATAAAGTATTTGCTGACCAGATACCTCGGGACCCATTGTTAGCCAAACGCAGGGCTCTCCGGGAGAAAGCTATATTTATACTGCGTATACATAATGTACAATAAAATGATGCAAAACTTTTACTCACGTACTTCAGGTTTCCTGGGACCCTTTTAAAAACGTTTTAGAGAAAAACAAATATTTCTCTCATTTTTGACACCAGAGCATTGTTAATAAATAGTTTGATGAATACCAGGGAGTTTAGTTGCCTAATTGAATAAAGAATAAATAAATAAAGCCACAGTCTGGGGTGACGTAGCATAGGAGCACGGAGGACGCTGGCGGGTCACAGATCCTAACTTTACCCAAGTGTTTTAAACCTTCCTACACGTTAGACACATAGTTTGGTTTCCTCACACGGTGTTTCGGAGCGTTACAAGCCGGTGCCGCATCCGAACGTGGACATTTCCGACGGCTACTGCTGCAGGAGACGGAGTTACACCGTCAGGTCTCCAAATTTGACTTTGTAAATGTTCAAATTCAGCCTGTATATCCCCCTGCTGATGTGGATTTACAAAACGGAAGAACAATAATTAAACCATGAATACTGCATCACCTGCACCCACGAGTGATTGGATTCATCTCAGTGTTGATCTCCTGAGCGTATTCGGCTCTTTGAAAGTCTTCCAAAGATTTCAGTGTTACTGTAAGAAGTTCAGAGAGGGATCCGATCGTTTTATCATTAAGAGATTAAGTGTTACGTGACTCCACCACAACCAAGCGGTGCCTCGATGCAAAAAGGTGAAAAATCAGCAGATTTCTTATTCCTTCCTCATTTTCTTCCTGTAAGAAGAGAGGGCCAGGAGAAAAAAGGAAAAGAGAGATTGAAGTGGAGGGTTTTGTTATCCAGCACCGGATGGTTTATTGATCCTCGCTGTGCCTCTGCCTCTTTCTCTCTTCACAGTAGGGCGGAGTAAATTGGGCTGTTTTCCTCTGCAGTGATTGACGTCTGCCTTCTGTGAGCAATGTTTTCAAAACTTGCAGTGATATTTTCCGCAGAGTGAAAAGATTTTAATTCTTTCCTTCGACTCTGGCATTCCTTCTTGAAATGACACCGTTCTTTGAGCGCGCGCCGCGTCTGAGCTGACAGGTGACGAGTGTTAAGTTAAACAACCTACAGTGCCTTGTGACAACTCTGTCGACGACAAACAAAGGGAGAGACAACAAATGGCGCTTCTGTCACTTATCGCCAGGACTAACAAAACAGCAGAGCCCAGTCCAAGCATGAAATCGTTGCTGGAGGGGATTCCTTTATGTTAGGGGAAAAATGTTGTAGTGTTGCAGGGCAAGTGCGGAAAAAGACACAGCAGTGTTTTGTAATTCCGGCCTTTTGTCTGAGTGTCTCTGTGTGCAGAATGTGTGGCACTGCAAGCCAAATGTATCATGTCACGACAAGCCACACGGCATTGTTATATTCTCAGTTCCCTCTTAGTCTATTAGCTGACAGCTTTTCTGAGGAAGACAATGCATTATTCAAATTGACTTTAATCTCATTATGTCGTTGTGAATGCGTGTGAACGGCAAAGTAAAGCTTTGTTTCAAAAGGTTGAGTTGTGGTGCCAGTTGACGATTTTGTTGTTTTGCGTCGATCCATGTTCCGTGGCCTCATCATGCTAAGCTGACTTTGTAATTCCCGTCTAGCGTTTAGCTGCCATGTTCACCATTTACCGCACAGTCAAGTTAAAGCAGATGACATTGGTGTTGACTTCCTCGAAAGTTTAGTTTAGGAGGCGATAGTGAGTCAGCGTAGAGCCAGTCTGGCCTCAGACCAGAGGGAGAAGATGATGATACACAACTGATGATTGATGAATGTAGAGTGTATGGACCCAGTAGTAGAGCTGGACTACTGCCCCCTATCTATCTGGAGCAGGTGGCTCGGAACCAGTTTATTATATTATATATATATATACAGTGTATATCCCACAAGCATGCCTCAAAGTGGCGTACATGTAATACAAACTGCAAAGAGCAACCTTGGCAAAACACACACGTATGAACCACATGCAGAACAGTTGCACACGGAAAATTGGACACACACACACACGCAGACACACGATACATACAATAAACAGTAGCAACATTGGCAAAATGTACACAAACATACAGCAGGGCGAGCTGGAGGCTCAAGGCTGATGCGAATGTTTTGAATTTCACTTTTAAATGAGTCGACTGAGGTAGTCGAGGTAGGAGGACGACTACTGATGTTGTATTTATTTTAGAAATAGTCAGGAGACCGGCATTTTGAGATGTAAAGCCCTAGCAGCTAGGCTTACAAGCTACCACTTTGATGTGTTGACATCCTCCTCCAGTAAGAACCACGTCGCCTTGCTGATGCAACTCCTGACCTCCCGTTCCCTCTCGCATGGAGACTAGTCCCTCATCAGCCAATTACCAAGGGTTGTTTAAGATCCCCGGAGCTCTAGCACCACCTAACATCTCATACACACTCACACACACACACACACACCTCATACTGCTGATTTAGGGATCTAAGGACATACTCAAATAACTTGCCTCTCTTTCACCCCCCCCTCCCCCCCCTCCCGCCTGCTTAATATTAATCTCTCGTTATCTGTTGATTGAGAAATCTTGAGTTCATTTGGATGTATCTTCCTCGCGCCATCAAAGAAGAGCCTCATACAGTAATCAGTACACTAGAGGTAATAACAGCGTCCTGTGAGTACAACTGATTTTTAATCTCTGAAGCATAAAGTTCTGGCTCATCACTGTTCATCCCGCTCCTTTTTAAAAAAAAACACAGCTGAGGATCGGCTAATGAGAGCCCTTAGCAGACTCATTTTTCACCCGCGAGCACATAAGAAAGCCGTCAGCAGTCTGGTCCGGTGTTAATAAGAACATCATCTGTGGCGCGGATCTGATTTCTCCACACGTCTGAAAGCCATGGCCCCGACCAACTGCATCATTTTCAAAACACAGCTGATGGATGACTGCCCATGAACTGCATTCTCCACATTTTCTTTACTCCTTCTTGTTTTATAAACTATGCTCAACAAGCACAAAGCAAGAACACCACTGATTGCACCATGGTGTGTTTTTTACCGGGTTTTTTTTCCCACATCACTTTTAGCATTTCCATATTTCCCGTTAAGCGACTGGCTCTTCACTTATTAAGTTCAAAGGTCATCCATTAAGGTACGCTGAGCAGATGCCCTCACAAAGTGTGCACTGTCCACAATCAGCCATGCATGTTGTGATGAATTGCTGGGGAAAAGTCGAGCTTTCCAACCGTGACCACAGGAGTATTAATCACAGCAGGGCAGATTATTACCCGTCCTCCATCCATCTTTTGCTGGTGACATTGCCGGGTCTAAACAAACAACAGTGTGTTGGTATTATCCGCAGCGTGCAGTATGTTATGAGGCAGTGGCAGACTCTCGTTATGGATCCTTGGTGGAGAGTAAGTAGCCTCTGCTGGGAAACTGACTCGCTGCACTTTTTTTTTTTTTGTTTTTCCTGTTGCAATTTAGAACGATGTGATGATTTATTTGGAGAATTGTAAGAGACAATAATGAAGTTGGAGAGGTAAAAGGCTGCTCGACGACAGTGAGACGAATCGACGCCGTCGCTAAGCCTGATTGTTGGGATGCATTCATGACAAAAAAACTAAATAAATGTTTACGTGTTGATTACGATTCACAAGAGTTTCTTTGTTTGTCCTGCAGCGGCTCCGACTGTCCCTCCTCTGCACTCGGAGCATTTCAAACCCTGCCATGAGAAGGACCTGGCCTACTGCCTGAACGGTGGCGAATGCTTTGTCATCGAGACGCTCAGTGGGCCTCACAAGCACTGCAAGTAAGTGACGTATTAGTGACATGTTGGACACTTTGGATCGGACGCTGTTTGAATATGATGACTATAAAATGTTTCAAGATAACTGGACGATATGAACTTCATTATTTATCCGGCTGCTGTTGCTGTTTTTTATTTATTCGTTTTGGCGAAGGGGCAAGAAGAATTTCTATTTCTATTTTTTTATTGTGTCCCTTCTTTTTGTAATGTTAGGTTATATATATATATATATATATATTTACGTGATACTTGTACACGCTAAACCTAGTGAGGTAAGTGGTGAAAGGATCAAGGAATAGCTCTTTAATTTAAAGACTCTTTGGAGCACAGCACACTTTATTCAGCTTTTGTTCACAACACTTACACTGGATCTCATTGGTGAACTAGTCTCATGGCAACTAAAGGCATTACATAAGCATTTGTTTTAAACCCAGCATAATCCACTTCTGGTATTAACTTATATGTTCAGTCATAGTTTCTCTATCTTTTGCTATATGTCGTATTATCCTGAAGCTGTGCTCAAAGCAGCATATTTAGCAATGTGTTAGTTCATTTATGTTTGTTTTTGGAGCGTACCAAACATAAGGATCAACAGCTCAGAGTTGGATTAAACTGAAACATTGGAGTTTTTCAGAGCAATATTTAAAGCATAGAGACTTTAGTGTTTGATACTATTTACTGTAGTAAAGTGTTTTACTTCTCTATCTGATGTTGGTAGATATCTATCCTCCCATTCTGAAAATACTCCTTGATGAATTGTATGGAAAGAGTTTCTGTCTGTGTGTGTGTGTGTGTGTGTGTGTGTGTGTGTGTGTGTGTGTCTTAGTTGTCCCAGATTTGAGAGTAGAGCTCATGGGCACTTAGCCTGTTCAAATGTGGGGCCTTAATACTAATTAAGTCCCAGAACAACTTCTTCCCAAACTCTAACCGCGGGACTTCCACCCGACCTGTTTTTCAAAGAGCCTGTTTTGCCTCCCCCGGGGCACAAGTGTACATCCGTATGCGTGCGCAAGTGTGGACAGTATGTGTGTGAATCAGGATGAGGGGTGTTTATTTTTTCTTTTGCTCAGCAATGTAAGTGAGACTCTAAATTGAGAATATGTGGACAAAGTTGAACACGAGAAACAACGATGCACGTGCGTTGAGTCATAACGTCTGCACGTGCACACAAACCCTGTGTTTACCTGAACACAACGAAGGAGAATACTGGAAGAAATATGCTGCTCATGTTTACATGGTTGCTGGTTTGAATCCACTTGCCAGCTGCAGGCCCAGTCATCACATTTCTCCACTATCCCCCAACTTTATTTACCAGCCATACTTGTTTTAGGTGCATCAAGTCCCGGATGTGCTCTAAAACGGATGCAGACTACATCGGGTATCTGCATACAAGTAGGTGCGTACAGTTGAAGAGTTTTAGTGGCACGCAGACTTCCTCCTGCCAACGTGATCAGATGACAAGTTTAATTAGGACTCGAGCGATACAAGCTACTGCTCCCTGAGTAGGAGGACGGGTTATATGGCTGAACATTTGGGTTTCTTCAGCAGAAATCTCACTGTGCTGACCATGGTTCAAGTCCCTGAAATCCTTGAAAGTTTGTGAATTTAAAGGAAAAAACAATCCAGACCTTGAACTTTTTTTTCTAAATGCACATGGGTTATCATTGAAAGTGCTTCAATTTATACATTTTGTGCAAGAATGGAAATTGAAGTTCTTCTGTGAGGCCTGCTAGTTGTCATTACTGATGAATATTAACTATATACATGTTTAGTGTTGTAACAGTAATCAACCTTGAGTCTCAGACTATTCCATGTTGGGACCTTGAATTAAAGGGAATTGGGCCTGGAAAGTCTTTGAGTTTGACGTTTTAGGAAGGAACCCCAACTAACCCAGTTTCTCTAATCCCCTTCTCTTATGAACACCATGCATCTTGTTTGCATGACGTCTAAGAAATCAAATTACTGTTGAAATCTGGCAGGACAACTGAGCAAATGCTCTGAAGATTTACCCACTTTAGTCTGTCTTCTGCAGTTCTCAGTATATTCTCCACAGTGTAATCCAGTCGAAGTCCACGACACACGCGTATCTGATTTTTTTTTTTCTTTTCGGGAAATTGATGGTAGTTAAAAGATGGGAGGGGAAGCAGGATAAGAGAAGCACAAAGCAGAGAGCAGGAGAGAAAGACGGAGGTGTAGGCGGATGAGGACTCGGACATGTTTCCCTCCTCCCATTCTTGCCTCCGTTGCTATGACAACCTAATCTGTGGACAAGGAGCTGTTGGAGAGCGAAAGTTTGCACATGTACACTGGGATGGCCTTGAACACACCGTCTGTGCATGTTAATGTGTGTGTCAAAGTACGGAGGAGATCTCGCTACTGCTTAATCGTTTGGCAATAAGCTCTCAAAAGGAAAGATATGGACCATCAAACAATATGACAGCCGCTCTTAATTTGAAAAACAGCTGGTATGACCATGCAGTAAAACTATGAAGTGTGCTTAGTCCTTTTGCTTAAAAAATAACATTGAGAGTTAAAAGGGTTCATATTTTATAGCCTGGAACTTAGGAATTAAACTCAGGTAATGACTCAGTCTTTTTGGTATCAAACCCTTTATTTTGTATAAATATTTCTCCTTCTAAAGACTGGAAAAGTAAATGTTGTACTACCAATATTCACCATGAAAGAAAAAAAAAAAAGAAAAGATTATGCATGTACTTCAATCGACATGCTGTTACACATGAATCTATCCTCATTAACAAAAGAATGACAAACGTCACCCCAGGCCCAGGATCGATGCGTAATCTGATTCAATTTGCGTTTACAACAAATTGAGACGAATCAGGTTGTAAAAGTGTGATCATTCCAGATGTTTAATGGGGGGGAATTAAGCCGGTTTGGGGCATTATTCGTCAAAGAATTTATCATTTTTATTTGCGAGATGGCACTTGATCCCTTTTGCGAGGATTTTCTCCGAAGTATCAACTTCCATTCCCGACCGGTTGTAAAACAAGCGCCGATTGTCCCCCAGAGCGCTGTTTAGCTCCGTCGGTGTGCGATGGTTGTGGTTGTCAACCCACGGCGATGGATGCAGAAAGTGAGGGGACTCGACGTGAGTCATAAGGCCTGCTCGTTCTCTCTCGCACGCAGAAGCAAAGACGCGCACACACATGGACACACACCAGTGCTCCCTGCTTTGGGCGACATAGTCAGGCATTCAGTCATTAGCGCTCAGCTAACCAGTAAATTAGTCAGTATGCTTAGATATATATTTTTTTTCCCAACATGGCAAGAGGCCAAGGCGTTCAGCTTGTAAAAGTATATGATGCTGAATTTGAATATTTACTTTCTCGGTTTTGCAGGACTTTCCCAAAAAAACCCTCTAATGATGTGTAATTTAGGGTTCAAATAATGTTTCTTTAAAAGTATTCCCTTCACTATTTGCCTGTATACTGTTGTTTCTCACTCTACTTTCATATTCTGGGTTCTGTGGTGGCTCTCTGTGTAACGGATCCACAGTTTCATAATTGTCTCGGTGTGTTTGTGGAGCTGAAGGAGCTGTGGATTCAGCTTTACCTCTTCTCACTGCCCACTGTTTACTCATTCTGTCTTCAGAGCTGCGTTGGATTTGAATTCTGGCCCGTTATATATTTATTTCCTCGTGCTAGTGTGACTGGGCAGAAAGGGTCTCCCTCAGTCTAGTTAGCTACAAAGGCTAGCTAAGCCCATCTCATAGCCCTCCGTCGAGAGGCTATTCCGGAGCGATAGAAAGGCAATCTCACCTGGCCATTCGAGGCAGCGGGGGTTTGGAAGAGATCCACGCAAAGCCCCCGCCAGCTGTGTCTGACACAGACGCTCTCTGGAGGGCAGAAACGGATATATATGACACACACACACACTCACAAATACACAGAAGAAATTGTAAATCCTCCTGCAGGTTCAGCGCTAACGTTGTGTCATAAGTTGTGATTGAAGAATGGCTTCATGTGAGTGAAGTGGGTAAGATGTGCAGCCTCTCATCGCACACAGATCTTGAATTGAATTGATAAGCAGTATCTGAGTTAAGGATATTTGTGATAGAAAAGATGAACAGCGGTGTCACGTGACTGCATCATTTTCCTCTTTCTTTCGCTCAACAATTTGTGCCTCATGATTGAGAGCTCGTGCACGTCTCTGCTCAGCCCTGACATCATGCATGCCCATCACGTGCTTCTCTAACCTCTTGCTATTCATCCGTCTTCCTCTTCTATTACATATTCCATCTCTTTTATCACAGATTCCTCCTGCTAGAGATATAAGGACTTCTGCCTACGAGCATTACACTTTAGGAAATATTGTCTCCTGGCAACTCAATTGAAAGGTGATAACACTCGACAGCAATTTATTCTAAAGGGAATGAAAAGAGCTAGGAAAGCGTAATGATTTTCAATGGCAATAAAAACAAAGATAATCTGAACAAAACTCTCCACTAAGATGTCGGTGACACGAAGAAGAAGTATGGATGGAGGTCAGTTGTAGGAATAAAAAAAATAAATAAAATGTTTTTGACAAACCAACTCTTCCAAAACAAACAAACTGTGGTGGAATGTTTTCACACAACGGAGGTAGTTTTAAAAAGAAAAAAAAAGAGACTGGTACTGCAAGCGTGAATTAAAGAGAAGGAAGCTTGTGCAGCAGGCAAACCACTTCTTTCTGGAGTGTAATTCTCCCAATCCTCCTCATCCTCCTCATCCTCCCTCCGGTCTCTCTGGACTCCTGCCTTTCCTTTCCTGAACGACCTCAGGCTTTTCCAAAGCATTCAGCCGTGGACCAGTGCCACCAGATTGACTTGGGGCCTTACAGGTGCAAAGAGTGGCTGCTCAGAGGAATACATAACATCCCCTTCCTCGCTCGTACACACACACACACATACACACACACACAGACACGCTCACACACACACAGACACTGGCAAGCCAATTAACAAGACGCATGCATGAAATTGAAAACATAGCAGCAATAACACACATCTAAGCTGCCAGTAAACAAGGAGATTAAAACGCATATGAAAAAAGAGCAGGTACCTGAAGCATCTGGGAGTGAATCACTGCATCCCAGTTCTATTCATTTTGTCAGCCATTTTTCTTTTTTAAATGTAGTCAAATTGCCCTTGTTAGTTTTTATCACATTTAATCAAGTTTTGACTAAAAGTCTGGGCATTTTTGCCAAAGAAAGCAACACCTTTTTTATTAGTGAAGTTTTAGTCAATTAAAACTCTTTTTAATTCATCTGATTATATAGAACTTTTAATACAATCTGGTCTCGCCAACACCAGAAAAAGCTGAAGAAATGTCCCTCTCCAAGGCCCTGAAGGCTCTCCTCTGGGCATTTGGATGGACACATGCACCCGCTGACAAAAACGCACGTGTGCATGTGTCCGTCACCCCAGGAGAGCCACGACATCCCAACAGTGAGTTTACCAAGAGTCGAGGAATATATGGAGGGGTCATTGCATTGTCTGCATTACTGTTTCTCACAGCAGGAATTTACCTCTGCAGAAAAAAATCCTCTGGGGATGGGTCTATGCTCACTGTATAGATTGCAAAAGTGTGTGTGTGTGTGTGTGTGTGTGTTCCTGTAAACAGCAGTGTGAAGGTATTGTCATTACAGTAAAACGAATGTGATCTGCTCCTGCCTTTTTTATTCAGGACACAAGGTGGTTGCGGTTAAAATGGAAAACACCTATTTCTTTCTCTCGTTCTCCTGCTTTCTTTCTGATTTCCCTCTTACCCCCGCCCGCCCTCTCTCCGTTTTCTCTCTCTCTCTATCTCTCTCAACCTTCATCGCCATCTGTGCGATAATAATGGCACACCAGTGGGAGTGCGACTGGTGTCTCTGACAGTAATAAACAAGGCTGATGCTGTGGCATGCTTTCGAGGTGGGAGAAAATTAAACCGATAAGAGGGGCGCATATTGTGGCTAGAAGGCGTCTCTTTCAGCAAGTGAGTCCTCCAAGGCGCCAAGAGGAGCACTCAGCGTGCCTTGGAATAGAAAACAGAAGCTGGGAGGAAGACGAATATAAACCAGGAAACAGGCGATGAGGGGGCATTTCTTTGGGTGGCTGAGAGAAGTTGAGAGCGTGAGCGATGGCGGCCAAACGTCAGTGTGTCACTGTGAGCTGATTTAATTAGCACACAGTGAAGGCTTAATGATCTCGTGGCAGCTCAATCAGGGTGTCGTATAAAGGGAAGTCAATGCAGTACAGAGGAATCAGCCGTCATCTCTCTGTTTTTTAATAATGCCTCCCGTTTTATATACTTGTTTCTATCCACATCTTGAGTAAGAATATAAAATGCAACAGTAGCTTATTGCTTTAAAGCTTCAGGAATCCACATGAATTGTTTCTGTATTAACAACGAACAGAACGACTACCCAGAACTACAGAGAATTAATCCTGCAGCTCGACAGAGACGTCAGCCTCTTTTAGCCCATTGTTTTGGTTTTACAGCACATTTGCTGTTTTTGTCTCATCCCATTGCTCTAATTAAACTTGTGTGAAGCAGCAGCAGGATGCAGCAGTTCTGGTGAACACACTGTGCCAACTGCCCAACACTACTGTTTTTACTTGATGTTGATGGCCAAGTGTTTGCTCACCAAACACCCAACCTGGCGGATTAAACAAAGCTAATTTAAAGCTCTTTTTATATCCAAATCCAGACCATGAGGTCTGATCATGTGGACCAGCACTGTGCACCAATGTGGGCTTCTTAAATATGTTTTTAACATATTAGAGTATATACTGTATGTGCATGACTGCATGCATCGTTGTGCTCTCCATGCAAACGCAAACTAGTGTGATTTCCTGTAGTTGTGTGTTTTCTCGAGCCAATTTCTAAATGCCACTTCCTCGGCTCTCCAACTTATGGACTTGCAATTGATTTGTATTGACGTCTTTGTTGTTTTAATTAGCGAGATTTAACAAGTTTAATTGTGCAATTGCATTTGCTCACTAAGTTTGGTAAACAGCACAGAGAATCCAATTAAGTGTGTGTGTGTGTGTGAGAGACAGGAAGCAGAGGAGTGGGAGGTTTACTGCAAGTGATGATCTTAAAAAGCTTTAAATAATTTTCAAATTCAGCGCTGCTATGAATAATAGTACTTAGACTAATTACGATCATTAATCACAAAGATGTTTTCCTCGCGGTCTGCGGCAATTGGACCCTGACAACTGCAGGTTGTTAAAGACTGATTGATAAATACTATCCTAAAGCAGTCCAATAAAAAAAAAAAAAAAGAAAGTATTTTAGCATTTTAATTCTTCCTCTTCATACAATTTTAATTTGCCTGATTTCGCATTGATGCTTGGCAGTAGAAATATCTTTTGCACCAACACCAATAGAGGTCATCAAAGAATAAAAAAGCGCTCTTTTGCATTAAAATATTAACGTTGGATGCGACTACAGAACAAACTGTTATGTAAGCCAACATGTGTTGTATCCAGAGAAGCCCGAAGGGATTTCTTTGGCTTTTTCTATGTTAACTTGCCACGTAAATTAGTGCACAAGTTGTGAAGGAAACAAACTAAAAAAGTCATTTCTTAACAAGATTTTCTTTGCCGTAGACTTCCTGTTAAAGGTACTTCTGATTAAATACAATGCACTTACTCAATGGACTCCTTTCTAGAGAAAAATAGAGTTGTCCTGGCTGTGAGGGCAAAAGAAATCCCTTTGTCCAACCATGTTTTTATTGTGTTTATTTGTGGGGTTTTTTCCTTCTTCTCCCTCTTAAAAACATTCACTCTTATGACTCTACTCTCACGTACACACTCGCAAAGCCCTTCACAATAAACTGCGCTGCAGCCTCACGAACACACAAGATCTAACACTTAGTTTTAGATCTCTCATGTCATGTTAATCCTGTCACTTCACCAAATGTAGTAAATTCTTGTCTAGTCTCACCGGTCATGTCTTGCTTCACTAAATAAAAAAAAAAATAATACAATTTTAGCCAACTAATATTGCCGAATAAGCAAATTGCATAGCTGATGGCTAAATTAGCTACAGTACACTATCAAAAGTACACACATTATACTCGTGACCACTTTTTCCCTCGTTCTCCTTTTAAAGATTACACACTGTCAGTGTATCAGTTTCCTCTCGTTTGCATGCATTGTCTTTTCAAAATAAAATTCCGTGTTCTCATGTGCTCTGACTAATAATGACTTTGAAGGGTTTACAAAGGTAAAATGTTAGTATGGTAAATGGACTATATTTAAATAGCGCTTTTCTAGTCCTAGCAACCACTCGAAGAATTTTTTTTATCTTTATATGGCTTTTACCCTTTACATCGCTTTTACTCAGCGTCTATTATGGTATCAGGCGCCGAGGGGCAATGACCAAGCGACAGTATTTGAAGAGTTGGGAGTGAGAAGGGTTGTTTTTTACGGTTGCACCATGATGTGAAATGACAATATTCTAGATGTCTCGTACATTAATATAGACATCGCAATCTCCACCTCAATTTGAACGAAAGCTCTGCAGGTTTGCAATGTTTGGCTGCTCAGCAGGAATTTTGACTGGCAGGTCAGTTTCATCACGGCAAGAGATAGAAAAATGTAAATGACCAAATATTCACCCTAATGTTAACCCCAGCAAGCTGCCAGGGTGTTCTACACCACACTACACTTTGAAAAACAGGAATATTTTCATGGAGTTGACACAGTGAAAGCTGAATTAGTGAAGGTCATTTCACTTCCTGCTATGCTTTTGATGTGACTGACAGCCAGGATGTACTTTATTACATAAATCAGTGACACAAATCAGCGAGCAGCGATATGACAGCACATTTATATTCCAACACCCGCACTGGGCTCATCTTTAGGACGCTCATAATACATTTGATCATGTGTATTTTTAGGTGTGCTTGGAGACATAACACACAGGCACACAGAATAAAAATGTTTGACTGCTCTGCCAAACCTGTCAGTGATGCCCTGAGGAGACGGAGAGGGAGAGTCATGACCTTATGGTGGGAGACAAAAGCAAGAGAGAGAAGGCAACACACAGAGATGGGGCTGGAAGAAGTGTTTGGCACATCAAAGGTTGAGGGATATTCCAGCATAATTCTCTATAATGAGGCACAAACACACCGAGTGTGAACTGTACAGTAAGAATATTCAGCGGTGAAGCAGCGGAGAGTGAGCTAAGGAGAGAGTGAGAGGACGAGGGGAAGTGAGGAGTTGGGAAGTAGACATACAGTAATTTGGTGGTGTTCCTAATCAAGGCATCCCTTTCAAGTCAGCAGGTTTGATGTGTTAATAGGATGCAAATGTATGCAAATGATCCCTCTTTTTCCCTCCAAAACTCTGGCTGAGTTTGCATTGCCCCCTCCTGCAGGAAGTAGAACTCTGAATAAATCCAAAAAAAGAGAGAACAGAGAATTGTTATTGATTTTTTTTATTTTATTTTATTTATTTTTTGAAAGAAAAAAAGATGGAGGGGAAGTTTTAAGCTGACCACAAAGACACTGTAATTTTCCACGCCTGCCGTGGGGAATCTTTCCCCAGCGACCGGACTCTGGCGCAGCGGTGAATTTCAACATGCACGAAAGGGAAAATGAATGTGACAATAACAAAGCGGAAGATGCAGAGTAAAATATATATTTACTTAAAAGATTGCTGAGAAAAGGAGAAACGGAGAGCGAGGGATAGAGATTGAAAGAGACAGTGGGGGAATAGAAAAGGGAGCATAACTGAAGACAAGCTGTGTCTGCAATATTAAGCAGTTATGGAGTTGCAGTGCTACCTGGGAGCTATACCAGCCCACTGATGTATGTTTTCACTGTAGTGCACTTCACTCTGAAATGGCAGCGGCGCCCTGAGCCCAGACATGTCTGTCTCCCACTCTGACTAACAAGAAGCAGCAAAGTGTGTTTTCAGAGGAGCTTGATAACACGCATAAGCACACATGTAGCTCATGTATCCTAAAGCGGGGCACCCACACACGCGTGTTTCACAAACCAGGGCTCACACACAGCAGCTCCTCCTCTCTTTAGTATTCATGAATATTTCATGCTGTCTTGATTCAAAATCTGGTCAAGGTCACTGTCACGCTGACTCTCAGCTAAAGGCCATTTTGACATCTTCAACAAGAGGCCCTGTAACTGTCATATTAGGCTGCTTTTTTTTTTTGACAATTAAATCTTACAATAAACAGAAACACACTCGTGGAACATTAGCGTTGCAACAGGTAACAACTTAGTTTTATTAATCTAGTCAAGAATAAACCCAAGTTCAACGTAAATGAAATGATCTGTCCCTTTTTGATTTTAACAATGTGAAAAAGAATGCAACGTGAAAAAAGGAGAAAATATAAAATGCTGTGAATATGGGTTATGCCACAACAGTAATGACCGAAAACTAAATGATGAATCCAAATTGAACGTGTTCAGGGTCGTATTTGTCGCCCACTTTTCGTCACTGCGTCGGAGTTTGTCTCTACCGTGTCGTGAATGACGTCATATTCAAACGTCACTGGTCAGTCAAATTATTCATTTATCTTGGCATCGCAGATTTAGAGCTATTAATATCCCAAAACTCGACACAGACTTCTGTTCAGACTTTTAATAAATGTGCCCCATGTCAAAATGACCTCATACAGAGTTATTACTACAGAATATAATGATGGTTATAGTGGCCGTGAATAGATCTTCGGCTCATTGTTTACCAGCATCAACAGACGGAGGCAGGAAACATCACATGTCTGCTTTTCTTGCCTTTCATTGTATCGCATTGTGATTTTAAAAAGCGTAATTGCGTCTTATTAAATAGTTTTAACTCTGCTGGCCACAACTGCAACGAACGCATATATTTACAAAATATTACAAAAACAATCTTACAAAATGCGTACGCAGTGCGTAGTACAGTGTGTGTGAGTAAAAGTCCTGTAGCCTCCTCACAGTGCAGGATGAAAGTGGGATTAAATGGCATACATTCCAACACATATGATAAGCAGCAATACTTTAAGAAAAACAAGCTTTTTAACATTTTATTGCTTTTATAGAATCGCTAGGAATAAATGCATATGAAATATGAACCATGCTGCTTGGTCATTATTTGTTTTGTATTGCGTTTGACTCATGAATACTGAATCAGAACTGAAACCCGCAGGCTTCATATATTCATGTTACCAGCTGAAAAATGATGAAAAATGCTGCAAGAACGTCTTTCAATTGAATCGATTAATTACAGATATTATATAATATTTCTAATCATCGCTCCCTAATCTGCGCACAACATATTTCTTATGACAAATACTGGTTTATTAGAAACATGTACATTTATCTGTGTGTGGGTGTGTGTCTGGGTGATGGTGTAAGTGCGAGTGTTGGTGGTTGTGTTTATGTGTGTACATAAACACTGCTGGCTATAAAAAGATAATCATGTGCAGCAGAAACATAGCCAATAATGCAGCCTTTGTTTTTCGTTTTACTGCGGGGCTGTTTGTGCATGGCCAAGAGTGGACAAAGTATGTCAGCGTTGCATTCCCACAATGCTTTGCTCCAGACCGATCATATAGTCCTTCCATCTTCCAGCTACAGTCCGCCGGGCCATAGGTTGAGTCCAGCATCTGTCAGGACATGTCATGATGTACTGTGGGTCTGCCTGACATGCGTATGTCTGTTGTCAGCTTGTTACCCAGAGAGAAAAGGGGGAGCATGCGGGTGAGTGATGGAGGAAGGTAAGTGTTTGTGTGTTTGCTCACCTTTGCACATCTCCCAAATGTGAACGGAAGAGACAGTATCTCCAGAGCACCTCTGCTATATCGAGAGGAGAGGAGATCAGAAAGCAGGCGCTGGAAGATGATGGCAGTGACAAATTCCCGTGTCAAAGTCTAGCACTTATGTCACTGGAGCTCAACCTGACACACACACACACACACACCAGTACACGTACGCGCGCCACCGTACACATGAAGGAACGGACACATGTACACCGTAACCCTCTTAACCCCCAACCTTAACCTGCACTCAATTCCAAACGTTCTGCGCCTGCCCAAGAGGAAATAACTCTCCGTACCAGCAGGCGGTGGTAGCGTGTACATACATTAAAACAAAGCAGCATTTACTGACCTCAGCGCGCGGAATCGTCCCGCAAAAACTACGGGCGGCAGACGCTCACCGACGGCCCGGCATTGGCCCGATGGACGATCGTTAGCTTGGTGTTCAGCGCGTTAACTCCCCGAAAAACCCTCGGAGCATCGGCCAAAGTGTACTCAGTTTTCTAAAATGTCTCCACAAGATGTATGATTGACCTTTACACAGATGTGTATATGCTGTACACACAACAACACCATTGTACTAGCTTTTAATTACACAGCGTATACTGTGCTACTAATTATGGACTACTTACTAATCATCGTCATTCTAGCCCTTTTAGAATGTAAGAAATTAAAGAATGTGTTCAGTCAACCAATTTTGAAACGCTGCTTCCGGGGAAAAATCAGCAAAATGATTTTACTCCAATCAAATCCTCTATTATTCCTTTGTCCTCCATCATCCATAATTGCTTTTAATTTTAGCTCGCCCATTTCTGTTGCGTATTATATTCTGGAACAATAGTGTCCTCAAGTCTGCTTTTCAGAAATCAAGCAAATTTCGTCTTCATGCCGACATCTTTGAGTTACTCACTTTGGTGAGTAACATTCACATTTCCCAGTGTGAACGCTCTGCCAGATAAATTGAATATGTAGTATGAAACTGGGACACAGCTGCTAAAAACACACTGCTGGGACCAGTTAACAAAAACCGCGTTCCTTTCTGTGTCACTCTGTGTGAACGTAAGATGTTTGGAGCCAGAAACTAGAGACCTATTGAGTTTTAATAGACCCACATGTCCAGTGTTTCTCTTGTCGCTGCTGTGACTTTCACAACAGTCCACTTTTTAAAGAAAAGAATATTATTAAATAAGTCTGCCATGTTCCTCTTTTAAATCCCTCTCAAAAACATATTTTTATATATGTGCTTTCATAGAGCTTTTTATTTGTGAAGTCATCTCTTAAAATCAATTAATAGACAAAGTCGTTCTCTTAACTTTTATTCTATTGATTATTTAAATGATTTGATATTGATTTATTTTACTTTTTCTCACACGCAGTTCCTTTGCTCAAAGTTGTATCACTTTTAAACTGTTTTAAATTGAATTTTTTTTTTTGAATTGCCATTTATATCTTGTAAAGCACTTGTTTTGAAAAGTAAACCTAAAGACCAACTGTCTGTCTCCTCGTCATTAACTGGATCATGGGAGACAACGATGTCACGACGTTCAAGCAACATGAGGCGGAGGCTCAAATTCAACACAAGTGGTCTTAATATGGTGCTTTATTTGTTTGCATCTCCTGCATTGCACTCAAAAATAGATTATTTTTATTTAAATAACCCTTTGGGCATTAATTCTGAGCTCAAAATGCAAAAGTGACTAATAAAATGTTTCTACAGTCTAGGTCCCAGGCACAATTAAGATATTTATTTTAATAGTAAAAGTGGAAAAGCAAACAAATGCTCACTGATTCAATATTTCCCATGTTAACCTTGCAGAAATGAAGTTGTTTTTGCATAAAGTCTTCACATTCAGCTCAGGCGAGTGTTATCGTGTTGCAAAACAAATGTCCAGCTGGTTCCCACTGAGCACACATGGATCCACGCTGCTGACTTCATTAGCCGCACTGACATGCCCCATCCTGATTGCGTATTACTGTATTTCTGCATTGGGACTCATAGTGAATAATTTGTAAAGGAAGAGAGCGTGCTTCATCAAACTTTAATTCTCAAATGGAGCCGCAGAACTGGCTTTGCAGTGTGAGAACAAAGCCCCCCGAAAAGTCAGCTGTGAATACAACCTAAACGCTTTGTTGTGCATTGGGAATGAGGGAAGTGCCAAAGAAATAAAGTTTTACTATTAAATGCTTTCTGTTGAAAGGCCCAGTGGTGGCACTAGCTAATTACAAATGTTTCAAAAACCGCTCCTAAATATTTCAGCGCGTCGAGACTGTTCCCAGCGATACATCGTGCTGAGGAACTCTATTGTTGAAGCAACATAACCTTTGGTTGAAGACAGAATATTCTGCCTTTCTCAGCACGGCAAGAGAAAAATGCTCAAACTGAATCCTTTATGGTGGTTCCAGTGTAACCTCCCCGACCTTACCTCACTTTTAAATGATTCCTTCCTCCTTCCACCTGTGTACTCTCTCACCCGCTCTGTCACACTCCTGAGATAGAATAGCTCTGGCACTTTTATGTAATAACTTGTGTCACAGCATCATGCAGAGAAAACAGAATGTGAAAGTAGGAGGGATAGAAAGAGTGGATCTAGGTTTCCCACAGATTTACGGTGTCCAGAGCTGGTCGGGGTGTTTGCTTTTATGTGTGCCGTGCCGCTGAGCCGCTTGATTCAGGATGCAGCAGCAAGCTAAAGAACAAAGTGAAGGTTTTATTAAGGTCACAAAGTAACTTTACACCTTCTCTATTAGTGAACGGTGGGCTGGCTTATGGAGATACAAAGAGCAGATCGATCAGCATTGCAGATGGAGCGACGCGGGGGGGAAGTCAGTGGAATTAGCTTTGATATGTGTTATAAATCAGCTGATAGCGGCTAGCAGGCTCACGAGGGTGGCTGCTAATGTCTCCCACTGTGATCATGTCAAATCTCTCTCTAAAATAACGTTATATCGGCACACATGCTCACACACTTAATTATCATAGATGATGAAGTGAAGAGAAAGAGGAGAAGAAATACTGGGAGCTCTTTATTTTTTTGCAACTTGAGTCGCTTTAAATTTGATAATTACGTACATATTATATACATATATATATATATATATATATATATATATATATGTGTGTGTGTGTGTGTGTATATGCATACACAGTTGACTAGAACATAAATTTAAGCTTTTTAACTTTGTACATTACCGAGAGATAATAACACAACATCAAAGCTTTGCAAGTTGTGGTTCAGCCGCTTATAGATATAGTTAATGAAACATCACCAGATGATATGCAGGGTTTCTTTACTGTACCTTGATAAATTCACAGAGGAACATTTTAATAATGCTCCTGTAAGTAGCTCTTTGTTTTGTCTGGCTCCTTTTTTCTAGCTTTTTCTCCCTTGATCAATAGGCATTAATCCTGTCGAGTAAGTCAATAAAAAAAAAGACAAATAAATAGCGTGGATGCAAATTTTCGCACATTAGAAATGTTGTTCGTGTCGAGTCCAAAACTACATAAATAAATAAACAGTTCATACATAAACTCATAATCATCTTCACGAGTAAGAGCAAACATAGAGGAAAAAGTTGAGGATATTAAATAAGTTTAAATACACGGATACGAAAAAAAATACAACAAGTCAGGTATGACGGGAGTGTGTGAGGATACACTTTGGCTATTATTAAATAAGTGACACACAGCTGTATTTGCTTGATCCTGTTTCACAGTTTCATTGGATTTGGTTCACATCGTGCAGACTAAATAAACATTGATCTTTTGTTCTTCATAGTTCCAGTTTGTTTTGTGCACACACATTACAAATGAAGTCATCTGACAGTGTTGCCAAAGGTTTTGATAGAAAAGGCAAAAATCAGACCTGGGAGTCATAAATGTGTAATCGTATGGGTAAATATGTGCAGAGAAAGGAACGGGGTGAGTCCGACACCGAGGTCACGTTAGTATTTTATACAAGAGCGCGGCATAGTAGGTGAGTGTGGATGTGTATCTGTGTGTGAGTGTGTGTGGGAGAAATGGAGGGTATAATACATAAGGTCAGCCGGTCACTCCTAGAGAGCTAATTAAAGAATATAGACCTCGGCCTAGTTCAGCGCTCGGGGGCAAGAACATTTGTTGAAGGATATTGTGTCTCTAGCAATCACTGCATATGTATGGGAGGATATCTAACGGTCAACACTTGTTCCCGTTGTTTGACGAAGAGGACGAGACCGATGGAAGGACATGATGGTGTATCGTAGCACACGGAGCGTGCTCTTCTTCTGAAGACCAGGATATACAGGGAGAGCTATGTGCACACGCTGCAGACCTGTTTAGATATTTAGTCCAGTAATGATGCGCTGTTAGTCTGTAAAGGGCACTTTCGCTGTAGTACCACCATCAATTATTAGTGTGCTTAGTAACTGCTTTGCTTAGTTGAAGGAGCCGTTTGCAAAATTATGCAAAACACGCAGCAAAGCAAGTTAACACGACTTCAAGCAAAACGCCTGAAGCGAGATCAGAGACAAAACTGACTCCTCTGCCCCCTGTGAAAATATTGATGCCGGTCCATCAGTCTCCTCTCATTGAGTCAGAAGGAGGTTTTTTTTTTCTCTCTCTAAAGATTGTGATACATTTCAAACGTAGGAAATGGTGCACATACTATTAGTGGTTTTCAGAATTTTTTTTTAGAGATTAGATAAACCAGGGAATTGAATTGTCTCTATGGAAAATAATTACCCGGCCTTGAATCAGCACAGTGAATTAGGTCATCACCATCACTCGCACCGAAGGCAAAGTTCTCACTGCGAGCAATCAAGACTTTGACTTACTATGTGCGAGAACATCCACACACGTGGAGGAAAAACAGCAAGAGGTTTCAAAGATGACCACTGACTCTTCATTAGCGCAAACCAGAAATCGTGCTTCTCAGAAAATGTTTCCTAATAAATGTCTTGCAGACAATCCGTGTGAAGGTAGGAGAGCCTGCAGCCGTTCATAAAGTCACGTTATGGGGACTCGCCTACCTTCTGGCGACCCTTAATTTAGGGTTAAGATTTGTTTTTCTGGGATTATTGGGTTTAGATTAGGATGTTAAAGTAACATCAGTCAGTACAGTCGATGTAGTTGTGGGACACAAAAGGTGACCTTTTTTATATATATATCCATACACTGTTTGTAGATGTACCTACGAAAATGAATGGGCTGCAAATTTGCGTGTATCCAACTAAAGAAGTCCTTTCACCCACGAGACTGTTCGTATTAAACGTCCGTGGTTATTTGAACCCGAACCGTGATCTTTTTCTAACCCCGACCAAGTCGTTTTGTTGCCTGAACCCAAAGAAGTTGTTTATTTTGAAAAGACTGTACGCATGTAACGAGTGGAAATTGATTTTGCTGGACATTCGTAGGAGAAACATGACGAGTAAAGAGCCTTTGTGTGAGGACACGTTGCTGTATTTGGTTAAAGGTAGTGTAAGGCCTGGGTTTTGTTTGGTGCAGTGTAAAGCTGCGCACATCACATGCGTCAAAACACTCACTCTTTTCAATTCAAGCCCGAACAGCTCTGGCAGCTTGATGCACGCTTCACCGCACTTGGAAACCAGATCAGCGCAGTCTGAATGTTGTAACTTGAGTATTTTTCACACGCCACGTGAGTGCTACAGGTGTAAACTGACAATCATAAACTGACCCAATGCTACATGATGCAGCTGGCGTGTGTCCTCAGAAATGACAGGAAAGAGTGCGTGCATTTATGCATACGTAGATCTTCTGAACCACGTTTGATGTGATATTCACAGCACGTTGCTCGGTGAGGGGATCACGTCTCTGCCTTTGCAGAACAACACACCTATTTGCTTCCTTTGCCTGCATGCATGCTTGTGCATTAAAATGCCTGTAAGAATGTGACTAATGAGGAAAAGAGCAACTTTTTGGTATCTCGTTCAATATTGAAGACCATTAGTGACAAGTGAGAGACATTTTAAAGCATTTCGGGTCATTTAGCCCTATTTCCAATAATTAAAGTGAAATAAAGGCTCATCTGATGCACAGCAAACTGTTGCACAATGTTGACTGCAAAGACAAGCAGTACTTTAAGAATAATTATAAATTACTTTAGACGCCACACTTCACATATTTTTTTTGTTTTTGTTGCTTATGCTTATTATGGAACCATTACAGATTAAAACACATATTTAAACATAATGCATCTTCACAATGTCTCTGTTTCCTACTTATTTTTGGTATAGTTTAAAAAAAAAAACAAACTCAGGTTTATTCCCCTTTCATTATGACACGAGGTGTGTTTATGCATCATGCTCATCACAGCATTAATTCCAAAAACAGCACCAAGAAGAAAGGCGTTTCCTTCAACTAATCAACCATGTGCCAAGCCCTCGACTCTACATTTAATTTGACATGGAGAAGAAGATTAAGGGGCGCAGGAAGCATGACCGCAGTGGCTGTTGGAATACTTTCACGCAAGCCTATAGCTGGAGACATTTTAAAAAAAATGAAGAAAAAAAAAGAATTAGCCTCTTATCCTGCCTGAGACCATGAAAGACTTGAATTACTATATGAGCATCTATATCTGTGGTATGAAATTGAAGGAAATTAAGACCTGAAGTTAAGCGCCTATACTGTGAGGCTGGGTGGGCAGAGATAGCTTCACCACGCTGGTGGAATGAAATCACTTTGTGAGCTTTGTGTGTCCGTTTTTGTGCAATCGTGGGGGCGGGCTTGCACCCCAAAGGTGCAAATGTGGACATGTTGTCAGAATGTCCAGGGTTCACACGTTTGAGCAGGTGTTGGCGTGTTGTGGAGTAGAGGTGAGAGAAACACACCGGTTGTTCAGGAGGAATGAGAGAGAGAGAGAGCGAGAGAGCGGCTGGAAATTAGAGAGAAAGTCAAGGTCAGAGAGTAATTAGGCCTTTTTTCTGTCCGACCAGGGAAACTGTCAAGCCTTGGGGATAAAAAGTGATTATATGAGAGGATGAGAGTAATTGAATTCTGTTGCAGAGCCAAGAGAAAGGATGAGAAAGAGAGGAGAAAAAAAAGAAGCATGGGCATCATGTCAGCAGTAGCTTCCAGTTGTCTTTTCCATTATTTGAAATTCAAAACAGATGTCGAATCATGACGCAAAAACAATCGCAGCAAAGCAGGTGAAAATTAACTTATATGATACGTTCTATGTGTTCGACAATCACACCTTGGAAACTATACACGGCCATTTTGTTCAGGGCTCAGTCTGCAAAAATGATGCTTCCATCTTCCTCTGTTATATGAGCTGCATACAAATAATTGGGCCAGATGTTTGATGATCTTTCTCTTCGATCATATGTTTTGTGTGGCACACTAAAGGGATGCAAAAATCTATAATGTAAAAGTCAGTCAGACTCGCTGCAGAAGAACACTAATCAGTCATGGCACAGATTCAATCGTGTTAGAAACACGGTAGCTGCAAGAGCGGGAGAAATAAATGGAAGATGAAATGTCTCTCAAAAAGCTTCTATTTCACAAGGAACACATTTCTCTCTGGAGGTAATCTTTGCAAAAGCATCGTTAGTTAAATATATTTTAATAATGCTTCATAGGTCAGTTAAAAGTCATAAAATAAAAGACTTTGCGGTTGCAGGCAGTGAAAAACCTGGTGATTATCCCAACAACTAACCATGACCATTGTACGTGAAACAGGCTGCGTGCGTCAAACTGCACAATGTCTTTGGTCCAAACTCATTTTAAATGATTTTAAACATTTACAAACGAAATTGATTAAGCCACGAACATTCATAAATAAGTTACCAACACTTACGACCGCATGTCAACTATGCAGCTGATTAAATGATTTATTGCTCTAACAAAGGCATTACTTATAAACTGCATACTAACAGAGTTTCCTTAAGAAAGTAGTACCAACAGGAAATGGTGTAATCCCGTACCCTCTTCTCCTTGAAACATCACGACAGTTACTTAGTTTCTTGACTTTGCACTCAGAATTATTCATTAAAAAAACAAAAAAATAGTATAATATTTCCTTGTGTGTGTCAAATATTTGCCTTTTCTCAACAGGGAATGTTACAAATTGGATAAGCGCCTCATCAAATGAACCCTTGTTGCATATATTGGCCTGCAATGTCTTTTTTCTTTGTTTGTTTTCATAGAGAAGCACATTATCAGGAGGCCAATGTCCCTGATGGCAGATTTATGGCAGTATTGGTAAAGGTTTTATAGGCCAGTTAATCGCAGCTCAGTCCATACACTGTCTAAATGTGTAAATAAGACATTGATCCCCCCTCAGAGTGAGCCCCTTCAATAAATATGACTAATGAATTAGTAATGAGAGGAAATAGGCTTAGAAAGGAGGAATACAGGGAGGGTTTGTGGAGGGATGAATACAGCGCACAGCGGGGAGGAATGGAGCGCAATGGGGGGACTGGGGGGGAAGGACATGAATGGGAGAAAGAGAAGCAGGAAAATAAGTATTTTATCATGAGATTGGAAGTGTTGCTTCCATTGTTTTGTAATTCTCTTTGAAACCGATACACATTTGTCACTTTCATGCTGCAAGATGTATTTCACTGTCACACTATAAGTAGCAATATTGCGCACAGTCCATGCAAATGATCCCCTCCCTCCTGCTTCTTTGTCTGCTCCTCTCCTCGTCGCCCTCGTGCTCTCCTCCCGTCCGACTCGCGCTCCGTTAGGAATTGAAGCTGATTATATGAGTATAATTGAATCTCTCTGATATGCACCGCAACCATTTCTGCTGCAGTGCAGCGATCGATAGAGCTAAGGCTAATTTAATATGCACTTTGTCACCCTGCTCATGAAACACTTTATCTTTGTCCGCAATTAGACGCTCACTCTCTCTGTCGCTCTCTGATTGTTTAGTCGTATAAACTGAGCCCTGAGTGCGTATCTGTGCATTTCTTTGTACCACACGTGCATGATTCCTCACGTTGTGTCAATGTGCACCTGCTTGTGTTTATGTCTGCAGGGCTTCCTGAAATGCAAAGAAATTGTTAATAGCTCGCAAAAAAAAAAAGGTAGCATTCTCGGTATGCAACACCACTCTCCTCCCCACCTTCCTCTCCTGCTTTCAAATTCAAATAATCTTTATTGGCACGATGGGAACAAGACATTTACTGCATCTCATCAGCGCAGTATTTCTCTCTGTGTCACAGTATCTTTCTCTCTCAACTTACTCAAACCCACTGTTTTAGTTTAATCTCCACATTACGAGCAAATCTGACAAATGTTGTCATCATTTTTTATTTGCCACTCTGTTTCACATGTTCTCTTCTTCCCCTCACTGTGTGCATACTTATCTTTTGCCATTTAAATTCTCATTACTCTGCCTGTGAGAGATATTTTAGGGCAGCGTTATGTGCAATTAAAATAAAAACGGTTTAAATTCCTAAAAACGTTGGGTTCTTGGCCAAGGATTTGGAGTATCCCTCATTTCCATTCCTATCTTACTTTGCATTAAGTGAAATTACTTCTCCACAAAATCTTGAAATTAATAAATTCCCTTTTAAAAATGGAGGATTTGTGGTGTGTGATTCCTTTTCCCGCATCTTATCTCAGCGTTGCATGTCTCAGCTGAACCAGCACCGCGGGGTACTGCGCCTGAGGAGCGTGTCACCAGTCAGGAGATGTTATTTCACTTCTCACAACTGCTGGCTGTTTTTCATTCTCAGCTCCAGCTCAAGTGTAAAGACGAAGGACCGAAGGGATTTTTTTTTTCTTTACGTATTTCTGCTTTATTAAATATTATACAATGGTGAGTGTCATGAAAGAGAAAGCTGGCAGCGGACAAAGGTCATAAGGAATATATATATAATACAGCTGAGCTATGAGATTCCCTGATGGGGGAGTCTGGATCTTCTTCAGCTGCTTTATGTGACGTTTGCAGGCTTGTGATAGTTGCACTCATTGATTAAATTACAGTTTACTAACAGTTGTTTCAGTATTCCCCCAGCGATCCCCTTACACCTTGACACACCTGAGAGGAGACACAACTACACAAAACCAACTCCCCTCTGACTATACGCCACAAGGCTTTGAGAGGGATCTGGTTGTGCTGCATGACAAAGAAAGTCAACACAAAAGCGCGTGTGAAAAAAATAAGCACTGTACATGGAAATGTAAGGGGGGGCTTTAGAGAAAAATAAAGAATTGCATTTTTTAAACGCACATCATACATTAAGAGTCTAACGCCTGCTTGGTCGAAGACTTCTAAAGCAGAGCTTAACTGAAAAATAACATGATTATTCTTTAAAACGTGTATTGTCCTTCAGATTCACTCTCACAGCCTTTAAATGTGAGGAAACTCCAGGGGCCCCAAGGAGCGCAGTAAAGCCCGAAGAGCAGAAATGGAGTTTGGTGCTAACCATTTTTATGAGATTGAAAGCTGTAGGCAGTGCAGCTTTTAGAAAATAACAAGCTTGCATCCCAGTTGTAAGAATCCATCCATTTCAAGGTGATCTACATAGCCCTGAAATGTCGAAGCTATGCATGACCCGCAGATTACCATGGATTTACGATTTCATTTAGAGCTTCCAAGGTTGTTTGCAAAATAATGCATCCAATAAAGTCCTCCAAAATCAATCTAAGCAGTTGCTTAGATTGATGCTTATCCGTGCCAACATGCCTGCCTGTCACTGAGGAATTGTATTTGTGTGCATGTTCTTCATGCTAAGAGCAGTGCAATCAAGTTGGTCACATTGCAGTGATAGCCTGTAGCAATTTATACGATCTCAAAGCCCCCTGTTGAAGATAGCCTCCCAGCATTGCACCACCAGCACCACCAGCAGCAGCAGCAGCAGTTCACTGTGTGGGATGCCCAATGTGACCCCACTGTAACCGGGAGCCTCTCTGATAAGCCCAATCTCCCCAGCCAGCTGATTGAGTTGACCCCAAGCTTTGAGGCGGATACAGGAAGCATTTGATGGCTTCTGAGAGGTCAATAAATCAAATCTCAGCTGACTGAACTGATGAGGGCCCTCATGGGTGGGGGGGGTCATGGTTCACGGACAAGCCTTGGCCATAGGCAGCGAGGAGGAATATAGAGGGCATGAGAAAGGTGGATGTGCACGGGTGGGTGGCGTGAACGTCACACCAGTACAGCCAATTATTGATATATAATTACAGTCACAATCTGCCGGACAGCTTCCGAAGGTCCATCCTGTCTCTGCAAATACACACCATGATGCTTCATATCGGATGAGTATTGACTTTCATTGCCAATGAGCTCGGCCCAATCTCTAAAGATCAGCTTGAGTAGCCGTAGGGCAGCTGTGTTTGACAGGTTTAAGATCAAGGTCGTAGTTCTGGATTGGCTGCTCTTACCGTGCTTTTCATGTTTGAGATATCCATGATACAGAATAAATACTGTCGGCAGCTCTTAAAAACCTCACCTCACCATAATTGTGTTTTTTTAAGAAGCAAACCATCGCGGTCCAGTAAAGATCATGCATTTCCAAAATTCAGATTACGTTTTCCTTTGAGATAATGATTCTACTTCTTAAACTAAATACATTTAAAATCCTCTGGATTATGTGAAAATGCTTTGACATAAAAGGTTTATTTTTCCAAGGTCATGAAAAGACATTTTGGAGATAAACGGTTTTCACTGGAAAGCGACTAAATTGTTTTTGTATAAAGAATATTAACTGCTGTTCTCTGGGAACTTGCTTAAAGCAGCAATCATTGCTTTATGTTGTTACCAATAGCGGCAGAATATCACTAAATTGTTAAGGCTAACGTGTTCACAAAGATTTACCGAGACATTTATTTGCGTTCATTTGGAAATGTGATGATACTTCAGTTCAATATTTACTCTCCTTTCAGCTCTGCTTTTTACCTGTTCCAACTCCTGGGAAAAATAATCAGCGAAAAGTTCCACTTTCTTCACCTGCAACTTTTCCTGCCATTTTGATTCTGAAGCTGTAGTGTTCAGTGGATTAATCAAACCTTATCTGAACTAGAAAACTGCCGCCTGCTGCTCCTGGAAACGTGGTTGATGAGAGATTAAGATCGAGCCAAACAGTACACAGTGAAACCAAAACAATGAGCTAAAACATGCAAAAGCATTGTTTCATAATAAAGTAAATAAAGGAATATTGATTGGTATTTCCTTACGCTAACGTCTGGCTCACACAGCCACATTGTTCACCCATATTTAAGTCAAAGCCGCCTGTCGATCGAGCATCAGATTGGGGTAAAATAGCATCCTCCCCGAACAGAAAATATCAAACAGGAAGGCAATGTCAGCCTGAGTGATTGACAAAGTGGCTGCTGCAGACAGGAGATGCACAACATGTCTATAGACGTCTCCATATGCTGTCTGAAAAAAACAAGTTGTTAGTGCCATCGCTGCAGGCCAACGGTTTGATCCATCCGTGTCTAAGGCAGACTTGAAAATATAAACACTGGCAAAAGCATGACTCAGACATATTAGTCTCATCTATACGATGGCATTTACTAGCTTAGATTCCTTCTTCTTTTCTGCTCCGGCTTCTCCCTGAAAGCCATGCAGTCATTTATAATTCGCTATGTGAAGTGAACTTGGACTGATTTATGCAAAAGTGAATGGGGGACAGGTTGTGATTGAGTTTTTATGCAACTGTGTAAAAGCTATTAGATAGACACACACACACACACACACACACACACACACACATAAAGAGAAAGAAAGGAAAGGCCATGTAATAGGACTCCAGCTGGGCAGGAGATTGGTCTAGCTCAGCTCTACTGTGCAGCCTCTCGTCCAAACCTCCCTAAGGCTTTTGCCCCAGCGTGAACACGCCGCACCTCCTCGCAGATTGACAAGCAGCTTTTTTTTTTTTTTCTCCAAGCATAATGAATGCAGAAATCACAAATCAATTGTATTCAGATTGACATTAGGCCACGGATAAGGGTTGCTGATGTTGTCTCTGTGCTGGCGAGCGAAGCATCTGATACCATCAGTCCGACCGTGGAAACATTTAGGGTGGAAACGCCTCATCATTGGTTACAGATTTCCAAAGAGAGTTGACGCTGCTCTGAGAGGGGAGCTGCTGAGATGGATTTATGTAAAGAGATGCAAAGTCACAATGAATATTCATACGAGTTAATTGATGAGGACTCTGACTGCAGCTGATGTCATATCAGGGATGTCTGAACTCTGACCACGTCTGCCCTGACAGCCAATCTTCCACTCCAGCGCCGCGGAAGCGAAAAGTCGATGCTTTAGTGCGTCTCAAGAATGTTCCTGGGAATTCTGGGGCAACTGATAATGTGGCTCTCACTTTCTTCTGCAAAGCTGTTTTGGAGGTGTTGGATGACAATACAACTGTGCTTGAATGTCATATTGCATTTCAAAACGTACAATATTTTTATCCAAAGATTTGTCTGGTTATTTTCTATCATCACCTCAGATACATGTCTCAATAGTCAAGAGTTGTCTAAGAATTTCTAATATATGATGTCTCCATTGTGCTGCATATTGTATATTGTTTATAAAAGAAGCTTCATGAGCATACCAGACAGTTTGAATGAAAAGATCTTGTATCAAAGGCTCGGGGCCTTGAAAATCCAATATTCATATCAAGAACAATTCCTTTTTGGAAAGAATATTTTCAATACAGGTTCTTTCAATGTCAGAGGGAGATGTAGTAAAGCCGTCGACAGTACAATGCAACACAAATACCGTACAATGTAGGGGAAAGCTGCAAGGCAAAGTATCTGCAAAGCATTGACAGCCAATGTTTTTCACATCAGTTCACTTCACTGTAGTTATTTCCACAAGCTTTCAACTAATACGAGATCAACCCAGAACACGTTGCACATGAACGTCAGATGTGTTGCCATCAAATGTGTCTCAGTGATGCAGAATAGTTGCATATAGATGTAGTAGACTGGAAGAATTGCTGCAAATGCATTGCCACGTGGTTTCAATTTACCCATTGCTAAGTCCCACCCATGCAGACTGGCTAATCGTAGCGTAGCATCGGCCAGATTTTCTCAATTTCTCGTCTGGTTTCGTGGATTTCAAGTCAGTTATGTTTTAAACGTTGTTTCCGGGATGTGTAATAGAATAGCGGTTCGATCCCCGGTCTCTGCCGTCAGCATGTCGAAGTGTCCTTGGGTAAGATACCGAACCCCAAAGTGCTCTGATGCCGGTGTGTGAGTGTGTGTGAGCATTTATCTCTGATGAGCATGTGGCACCTTGTAGCCTCTGTATGAATGTGTATGAATGTGTGTGAATGGGTGAATACTGACGTGTTGTAAAGCGCTTTGAGTGATCGCAAAGATTGGAGAAGCGCTAAATAAATGCAGAACATTTACGGTGACTGAAGAGCGACCTCGCTTTACACGGACAGTGCTGCTCCTTCATTGTCGGCCTCAATCAGCAGGTGATGATGGTTCACGTTTACAGATTCACACAAACTAAAAGTGGGATCATTTAGTTTTACATTAGATAATTAGAGCTATAGGAAGTCACAACTAAACGTTAACTTAGCTTCAACTAAAAACAGTTTATTTCCCTGCTCTGCTGTATGTTTCTCCGTTACTTGACTTGTCAACACGTGGGGTGTCTGACACTTATTAATGAGCTTCTCTTGATTTTAATGTCCTCTTCATTCGCAGTATTCCGCTGACAAATGATTTTGTGAATGTAGCTCTCATATGCTTATTATACAAAATAATTCATTGTCTTGTCCTCGTCTAAGTTGAACAAAATGTGAATACAAAAAAAAAAGAGTTCAGCCTGAATATGAAGGTGCTTTCTCTAATGATGTTATGGGTTTTGCCTTTTTTTTTGTCATGAAAACAGGATTTGAATATGACTTTGTTTGAGTTTGCTCTGTCGTCACTTGGATCAGTCTTCAAAGCCTCAGTGTGTTGAATGTGTGAAGCTGAGCACTGAGACTTTACACTGATGGGACACAATGATATTAATGAGAAGAGCGGAAAAAAACATGTTAACAATGCATTTGTTAAAAAAAAAAAAAAGAACCGCGGCTCTTATCTCCATCATGATACGACTCACTGTGGCAAAAATTGACAAAATAAATTCAAGGCACACAGCTTAAGAAATGTCCCTTTCTCCTGCTTTAAATATTCATTACCTCTTCAAAAATCTTCTTTTTCTTTTTTCTTCTTTTCTTTTGTCTGATCAGAGGTTGCTCCCGGTCTTGAATTATGCAGCCGGTCATGTCTGAAAGGAGCGAAGCGGGGTTGAGAAAAGAAAGATGGCGAGGAAGAGAAAGGCTAGAAAGGAAGATAGAGGTTAGAGACAGAAGTCTGCCAACGTGACAAGCATGACCTCAGCCGTCACATCTTCCATCCTCTCTCTGGAACCTTGAAACGTTACAGCAGGACTATAGAAAGCACCTGGGTCTGCTGTCGCCTCTGCAGCCCAATTGAGCAGTGGAGGAGGAGGGGGGGGGGACCAGCAATGCATGACAATTATCCTCTCAGGAACCTACTGCCATCGCCTTCTGCAGATTATCCTGACAAACAGAAAAGGGCTCAAGAAGTGTGTTTACCTGCAATGTTGGTGATTTTAAAAGTTTGACCCAATCCTGCCGTTTTGAGAGACAAAATGCAAATATCTGGAGATAACAGATGGTTTGAGACAGGTGTATTAGGAACGAAGCAAAGTAGAAGGAAGCGGGATGCATGCAAAGTCAATAGGAAGATAAGACTACAAAAACACAGACCTCAGTGTCTTTAATTGAGACAAAGTCGCATTCTGCATAATTTAAAAATATCTTAACTTAAACGAAAGGCGTACGCTTATCTCAAAGCTATACGACTGTACTTTATTACCTATAATGACCATATTTTAACCCTAGACACATACCAGTAAAATAAAAAATGATAGATTACTTTTTATACACAAACAGTAGCTTGATTGTTCGATAGATTTTTTTAAACTTTCCATTTTCTTGCAGTTAGCGCATCAATATTTGTGGGTTGTTTTTTTGTTTTTTCTGTCTAATATGGAAAAATCCTGCCGGCACCACAGAGAGAAACCTTCTTTGTGCCCACCCAAAGACCCTAACCCCACACATGAACCTCACACATGGCCACACACACGCAGAGCCACACTCACACACATCTACAAAGTCAAACACACATACCACTGCTAAGCCTGTGTGTTTCCCTCAGTATTAAATGGGACTTAGTACACAGAATAATGGCGTCCTGGCTTCTTAGACAAGACTAATCCACTTTCATGCCATGGCACTCTGACGTGTCAAGCCTTGTTCGTCGTCCCTGCCTCATTAATGAATGGAAACTTCAATTAATCTTCTTATTAGTGATTCATGGGCTCTATATGCTAATGTTTTTTTTGTCTTTTGTGTCAGAAAATCCTTTGCGGCCAAAGTCAACACGTTGAGATAACATACTGTACAAGGTTATGTTCTCTTAAGCGGTGCATTCTATCATCAGGCATCTTTCACGTAGAGTACGTGCTACACTGCACTTATGTATGCAGTATGCTGTATGATTTGTCATTACCGTGCCATGTACACAACATGATCCTGCGTACAGTTTTGTCGGGATTTCATGGTATGTTTTATAGATTCACTCGTGTAGTCGTGGCTCTCAAGTGTATAATATGGAGATCGTGTTTACTGAGCGTTCTGATGTACGGATGTCGGCAACAATAGGTTTCTATAACAGGTTCCCAGGACAATGCAATAGATGCAGAAAGGCACATCTTCCCACGGAAATATCCCAGCATTTACCAGAAAACTGCAGGTTGTCTGGCAACATAACTGCCCATAACTGAGAAGTTGTAGTTTGACACTATTTATCTTTAAAAAAAAAGAAATAGCTGTATGTTTGTAAGAAATGTTTGTAGTAGTGGCCACACACACACCTAGTGCATAAAAAGCATTTATTTTTATTCATTTTTGAGAAAACATTAAATATTAAAGATGTTAGTATGCATTAATAAGACAAGATAATCAGGATTATTATGTAAAGAATAAAATCATATATTTCTAGTATTTCATCCTCCTCTTAGTTTCCTGAAACTAATGCTCTGTGAGCTCAAAGGCCCAGTTCTGTGTTTCAGATAATAATGTGTTTACTACTATAAGAGCTGTTGCATCGACTCTGTTGCTCCACTGACTCGGTTACTGTTTGGGATGCAGACCTCTTTAAGTGCAAGGAGGCGGATAATAGTGATCTACATGCTGTATTACATTCAATGTGGTAACAGGAAGAATAATACTTTGATTAGAAGTTGAAACTGTGATTATTTGATCTGCCCTGGGAAAGTATTCTTAGATTAAGTTTGAAATTAGTAGTAAAAATGATTAAGATCATGTTGTGAATCTGCAATTACTCTGATGGCTTTCAGTGTCTTACATTTTGTGCATAAACAATAAATTGAGTGAACCAGGTGCAAAGTGTTCCATACATTAATGGCGGCATCGTGGTCGAAAATGAAGTTGAAATAAAAGAAAGAAGATTCAACAATGCAATAAACCCAAAAACCAACAAAATCCCTCTCGTTCCCTTTTTCTTATTTTGTTATGCTAATCCCATTTCTTCAGGCTACCTCCCATCTTTCTGAACACTAACCAGATTATCACACACATCTTGTAAAATTGGGGGACCATGTAAACACTTAAACAATTACATAATCTCATTATTCACAGTAGTCATTGGTGTGTACAGTATGTACATATGCTGCTCGTCTTTAAAATAAAAAAAAGGGTACATCACACGTGTGCCTCACAAACACATTGACAGATTTTACTGATTCTTCTGTATCGTTTTCATGAATATATGCACGATGTCACGCATAATATAACTGAGATTATCCCGCTGTGCTGGATTGGTGTGAGATTGGAGGTCCTGACATCAGTGACGAATGTGTTTTCACATTAAATGTCCATTGATATGCACAGCAAATGTATTTATTCACCGTAGATTCTTCATAAAGTCAACTGTCCCGGGCCTTTGTTGGTATCCTGGGCCGATCCCAGAAACCAGTGTTGGATTGTTGGTACGATAAAAGTGTGTTATAATCATCACATGTGCCCAAGACCTCAGACGTCTTCCGTGATTGAGTCTGTGGAGACATCTGCGAGTAACTGTCCGTGGTGCTGAATTTAGCAAAGCAGAGCTGGCTGCGAGCACGAAGTCGTGGGAAGGACCAGATCATGCGTCTTGATGGCGAGGTGCTTTATCCCCAACATCACGGTTGCTTAGTGCATTTTAAACTCAAACAGCATTTGACTAGTTTGGCAGTGTGAGCTAACCAAAACACATTCAGTGATACCGTCCTCAACAGAATACAAATAGCATTCGTCATTTCAAATCTGGTGTCTTACTCTGACATCACAGACTGTTAATCTTCTCCTGGTTTCTTTTTACCATGAAGGTGTTTTTTGTTTGTCAACCTCAACTTACCTTAAGTAGTTACCTAAACGTAACCGTACCATAACTATAGATGTGGCAAATGAGTAAAATAAACACCCATATGAGTTGTTTTTGGAACATAAGGGTCGTAAATGGTAGCGAGTGACACACAACCTGCTTCGTCATGAAAATTAACCTTTTGCCTTCATCAAACTCCTTTCAAACCGCTTGATTCCTGAATTAGGAATAATTATGAATCAAATGTTCAAAGACTTGGCCAGCTTTGTAGGTCACATCATTTAAAAGACATTACAAAGAAACGATACAAATATAGCATGCATGCATCATTATCGACAGGCATGTTGTCTTTTACTGTAGTTGCAGATAAATGCATCGGATTTGAGCACCGAGCATTAAAAATCAGAGCCCTTTAATTTGCCAAGTAGGATACAGCAGATGCACAAGGAATTTGACCTGGTTAATTGGGGCTGGCACATTTGAGATAGTTGCATAATACAGGATTGACACACTAACTGAGGGGGAAGAGGAATGTGTAGTACAGTACAGATGAATCACATTATATGATGGAAGCCTGTGAGTAAACACAAGACTCAGGTATCCCCTGGGGATGCAGCCCTGCACGTTTTTAGGAGATTATCAAGCACACACACGCACACACACATGTCCATGCATTTAAACAGATGTGAGTCTTGGTTGTGGCAGTTCATGAGCAGTATTGAAGTGCGAGTGAAGACACAGTTTGCAGCTCCATGGCCTGTCCTTCTGCCATTAGCATGCAAATAACCACCTGACACTTATGCATAACCCCCCTGGTTGTATAGTATAATCCCCGGCTACAGAGAGGATTTACAAACACACACACATCATGCACACACATGAACACACAAAGAAAGGATTTTCATGATCTGCATCTCTGCAACATGATCTCTTGTGTGGGGTCACGTGATGCCCCCTTGATCATCCCATTGGCTGCCAGTGTTTGGCCTCCCAAGGCCGACGCAGGGAAGTCCTTTAATGTTTCTCATCTGTGTGATAGGATAAGGGAGGAAGCCACTGGCGAACATGCTCTTATGTGTCAGTGATATGGATTGGATCTAATAATAAATGCATGTGTTTGTGGTATAAATGCACGTGTGATATGATAATGGGATAAAGCAGATGATATAAAGCTTATAGGCCTTGCTGCATGATCTGATAGGGTACACGATATTAAACCGGTGCTTATACTGTTTCAATTGTGCATATTTGGTGTGCCTCGCTTCTTTCAAGGCGAGTCGAGTTCTACAAGTGCAGAACAAAAAAACGACCTTTAAAAAAAACAAGGCAGTGAGAGAGGCTGACGGAGGTTAGACTGAATTACATGCTGTACACATTTTAGGTGGCTTCTTCTTTTCTATGGCACTTTCTTGACTAATTTGGTTTTAATTCATATTTCTGGTTTAGCTGCGTCTGTATCCTGGAAGCTTGTAAAGCAACACTTGGATCAAAACGTAGCTGTGTGAGATCTAGAGATTTGAAACAGGTGCAAAATTAAGCTCCAAGTACTATTGCGAGACTTACAAAAAGAGGTAAAACAAGGAGGTCGTTTGCTTCATAAATGGGCGTTTCATCTGTAAGTCAAAAGCCTTAAACCCTTTCTTTGATTTTCAGCCCGAAGCCGATAGCTAAACAGCACAATTTCAGCGTAATGCCCAGAGAGGCTCTCCTTGAACATTTGTCCATATAAATAATATAGTATGACTTTCTGAGCGAGGGTGCCCAAAAGCATTTAGCTTAGGGATCAGCACAGTTCATCTATGGAGATGGGAAGATTTAAGCAATATGGAGCTTTGAGCCCTCAGAACATTTTCTTGGTGAATATAATGTAGTGCATCTGTTTCTCACTCCTAATGTATTTTTAAACCTTCAAAGAAATTCTGGCTCCGATCTTGAGGCCAAAAACGCTTATTTCCTCAATAAATAATTTCATTCGATTAGTAAATCAACAGGAAATTAATCAACAACAACTTTGAAACGGTTGACAGATTCATGGATAATGAAAATAATTGTTGGCCAGGTGTTGCTTGAAGGGAAGAATACACATGACATGTTTAAGCATCAGCAGCTGGTAAACAGCAAGAAGAGCGTGTTTTTCTTTTAATTTGTTAAATTACGACATGCGTTCCTCCCTTGTTACAGAAACAATTACATTCCAATTACATGTATTCTTCTTCTTTACACACATTCTCTCTCTCTCTGTCTGTTTCTTGGATTTTCCATTTAAGATTTTCCTTTTCACATTATAGACATGCTTCTCTGATCGCACTTTAGGCTACAGTACATCAGAATGAAACGCCAGAGCATGTATAGTTCCTGCTTTTTTTATGCAAAACACCCGCACATCAGAGAAGATATTCTTCTGAGGGGAATATCTTTGGATGTAGAGACGTGTTTGAATATTTCATTTCTGCCCTTGTGTCATATCTTAACCTGAAACCGGCCAATTATACCACATCATTTCAATTGACATCACATACAATGAAAATACAAAAGTTTATCAGTTGTTCAGTGATGTCACTGATGCCTGACAGGCTTAAGTAGTTTAAGACGTAAGGAAGTTGCAGCTTACAACGGTCGCTGGATAAATTATGTGGTGACATTTAAAAAGATACTGCAGTAAAAACCCACATATATCACTGGCTGCTGATTTACTGGCACTAGTGTGTGAAATGCATTCAAGTACTAAAGTAGCAGTGGGGAAAATCTGCGTCCGAAATCCCAGCGGAAGATTGTGTCCTGCGTTTCCTAAGAAAAGGTTCGCACAGGAAGTAGAGCGGTCGCGCTTGACAAAGAAAGTTGCTCTTTCGCGTCAAAGGCCATTTACACATTGAGACGAAATCATTTTTCAATGTCAAACCTATTCATTATTCCACAAACACATTTCTATGACTATTTACTAAGTAAATTGATCCAAAATTATTGCATGAAAAGCCTTGTTTAAAAGCTTGACGTTTCCATTAAGGTTAACGAAATGTTTAATGTGTATGAAAATAAAAAGGTGTTGTTTTGACAAAAACAGCAAAAAAGATGGAAAAATAATCTCTAATCAAATCCAAGCTCACTGGCATATAAGGGACAGAGCCTCTTATGTTACTGCTTTAGTGCAGTTCCCTTATCTTTTTTACTGTATACTGAAATCGAAGGAAACTAAGTGGACTCCTACACCCTAAGAACATACGTGTGTGTGTGCTTGTGTGTGTAGTTTTGTGTAACTCCGACAGGCTCTGACAAGAGGAAAAGCCTCAAGTCGGTAAGACGAGTAACCTGCAGACATTTCTCCAATATGTCCCGTCTCCAAACACGCACACACTCCTACTCTTACACACACATGCACAAACACACGCTCACGTATAAAGTAAGGGTGGGTAGCTGGTTACTATGGCAACCATGTGAGGGTGGCTGGGGAGTCTTTACTGCACTGTAGAGACAGGCAGAGACGCAGAGAAAAGCAGAGAATCTGAAAAAAAAAAAAAATATATATATATATATATATATACATAGTTCCCCAAAGACCTTGTATTTCTCAACTCTGGTTCCAAACAGCCAGCCACAAAGAAACCGAGAAAGAAAAACAAAAGATAGAGCGAAGGCAAGAATGAAGCAAAAGCACCAATAAATCAGACCAATCTACATTGCTGATGTGGGAGAAAAAACACTGAATTATAAGGGAAGTGATTTATTTCAAGGCCCACTGCCTGATGGTGGAAATGGGTGAATTGAAAAGCCATTAGAGATGAAAACACCAAGGAGAGGTTGAATGGACCAATTACTGTGGGGGTTTACTGCTGGCTGCCATCGAATATAACCTTGATGGATGATTACTTGGATCCAGTTCAATGAAAATGTACAGAGTTCTGGTGCTGTGTCAGGTGTTTGTGCATACGGGACAGCCGAGGACTGATGTCACCTCTTCAGCGACGACTAAAAATGAGCCGGAGCAATTGTTACGAATGAGCCAGCGCGAGACACACATGCAATCGAACCCGCGTTGTGTGCACAGTGCAGGGCGCAACAAAGCTTATCATCGGAGCGAGGATGACCATTATATTGTGTCACTGAAATCTGGAGCCCTGGAATACTATGACTCTTCACATTTACACTGCTCTGGAGGTAGAAAGTATTTAAAGGACCATTTCATCTGGTCGTCTGTCGCGGCGTTGTATCCCCTTTGAGCAGCGTTCTCTGTCAAAAATGTACTTTTTATCCCGTTTTGGGCCACATTTTTACGTTAAACGTTTTAGATCTTGGTCGTTTTTAACTAAACTTAGCGGCGGCCGAGCAGCAGAAACACTGATTTCAAACGTGAAACTGCTTCATTC
>CALSBV010010813.1:673116-729301 GCA_943590825.1 Bovichtus diacanthus
ATTTATTATTCAATTAAAGTTCGCTGAGGTCACGGCAGATCATTAGCCATGGAGGTTATTCCAAATGTGGGGGGGGGCTCACAAACACAAACAGGGAGACAGAGAGGAAAGTAAACACAAGAAAAGAAAGACACAAAAATATTGACAGAGACAAATGTATTGATTCAGCGATGGATTCCTTGTTACGTTATTTTTTTCTGCTTTTGTTTTTAAAGCACACTCGATTTACAGTATCATGTTGTGCCTCCCGCAGAAACATCCTGACTGTCTTTGTTGTCGGCTTTTAATCATTAAACTGAAGACACTGGGAAAGATCTATTGGGAATGTATCTGAATAGGACTCCAGTTATCTATGCTCTGTGAACAGATAACCTCAGCTCTGCAATAACGACAGCTTCGTGGTGCACATCCAGCACACACTCAAATCAAAAGCGTTTCCAGAGCTGCAGTCTTTGGACAGTAACAACAATGGAAACTTCATTAGACTTATGTGCTGTGGCCACCAAATGTTGTACATGCATAGAAGCACGTGCAGCCCCTGACACCTGAAGTAGCTGCAGATGTGCTTTTACAAAGAGGAACAGGTTGAGCGCTCTCTATATTTTCCATGAAAACAATTTCCCATTAGAGCGACAGGAAACATGCAGTATGTCATTTCTCTCGTAGGAGCTTCAGGGGCGTGAACCCTAAAGTCAAACAAAATGATCTTCTTTTAAAATGTTTTCAATACAAATGACATGAGGGTGGACTGGGTCTGTTATTTAAAACTGTACAACATGAATTCCAATCAAAATCCATTTAATGGAAATTTAAATACACTATATTACATAAAAAAGCATGATATGCATATTCCTGTCGCTTTTGGTTCTGATTCCGTATCACTTTTTTTCGGAGGTAACTTTTGAAGATATATGTACCGTTCAAAGAGCAGAATAAAACTGAGAATGCAGCTCAGATTATTGCATCATAAGGGTTTTCGTTTGACCACATAAATGAATGATGGACGCTTTAACAACAGGGAAACTGGCCTTGAGGCAGTGTGCAAAAGTGCTGCCACTTAGTTACTCTAGAGACAACTAGGTGCTCAGGAAGACGTAGATATGGACTTATAATGTTCCAGTATGATGAGTTAATTGTACTGTATATAAGTTGAAAGCAGGACTTCAGAAGTAATCATAAATGTTTGTATTAAGATACGTGTTGCTTACGATAGGACAGACTTTTCTGCAATTCTGAAAAAAAAAAAAAAAAAAAGCTGTGTTGGCGGTGGCCTTGGTGTGAGGCTGCAATGACAAAGATGAATCAAAAACAACATCCGAGGTTTTGAGCGGAGGAGTTGCGTGTAATTGTGTGTCCGTTGAGGTTAAGAGAAAGACGCTGTCGTTGAGAAAGTGGGAGGTGTGTGAGGATTTGCGGTTACCTGGGTAACCAACTGTCACGCTGCTCTCACCTTCAAGAACAGGGCGGCAGAGAAAGATTGGTGTGAACATTTTTAATGGAGCTTTTGATTGCGGTCAACATGCCACTTATCACCGCAATGTCTCTGTAGAATCACTTGAATGCTAATGATCGTTTTCTATTAGGCGTGATTACACTATGTATATGTTCTTCATGTAGGAACATCACTTCATTTTACTCTATATATTGTTTGCATGATGTGAAAAGGCTGCTTTTCCAATAGAAGAAATCCGAGTATCAAGTTCTGTTTAGCCTCAGGATGAACTTCGTCAGCCTTGAACTCTATTTAGCTTTACAGCACAGACGCATCAGTATAAATCCTCAACAATTCCAGTCACGTTTGTTTTAATACTTAAAAAGGAATGAATGCCAACAAAATTCTCCTTCCACCTTGCTTGCAATTAAAACGTTTTTTTTTTTTTCATACAGTTACCGAATGTTAGCTTCCTTTTGAGCTTGGAAGCACCTTGACGTGACATCGGCGTTGATAAGCAACCCAATTACCAGCAGACTACTGTAGGTCGGAAGTTGACTCTAGCGTCAAGAGTTTAGAAGAGAAAATCCTCCACAAGTTTGCGCTGGCATCCACAACAATAATGACTGCAGTGTTCGTGCCAAAGGGATGATTAAACCTGAAGACGATGTGAAAACAAAAGCGAGTCCTTTCGGCCTGCCTCTCCCTTTCTCCCTTTTTCTCTTTGAGTTGAAACTGTGACACTGAGGGACAAGATACTCAGTCTGGGAATGGGTTATCGACATGGAGTAAACTGTGTCACATACTTCCTGAGGCCTGGGTGGAGGCTGATGAGGACCAGTCTATTGGCCACACTAGGGAATTCCACTTAGTGCCAATCACTCAGGGAAAGCTCGTCCGGCGAATATTGCTCTTGTTCCATCTCTCTCTGTCTCTCTCTCTGTCTCTCTCTCTCTCTCTCTCTCTATCTCTCTCTCTCATCTCTTTCCTGCCTCTTTGTCCAACTCCCACACACATGTAGACACACCAATCCATCTTTTTGGCAAGTATCAAGGATGCTCCCTCTCTCACTAGACTCTGGGAACTGACTCGCTCTGGTGCAGTGTCTGTGTGTGTGTGTGTCTGTGTATATGTGTGTGTGTGTGTGTTCCTAACAGCAGCAAACACGCACACCACGCCTTTTCAAATACAACCTGCCTGGCTGCTGTGTGACAGAGAAGCTAATTTGTTCCGCCAGAATACTTTACCCGGCCGCCATGCAACTCTGGCACCCTTCCACCAACCAGCCTATTATATTAGAATATCTCTCCATGCATGCCACAATAACACATTTACAACCAATGAGTGTGGGGCGTTCTGCCCTAAATTAGCCGTGACTTGCTTTTCAAAGGGTCATAAATGGTTGTGAATATTTCATAAACAGTGCACAGAAGCTACATAACAATAAGAGGAGAGTGTTTAACTGGATACGGTGTCATGGCGGCGTGTAGCACCAGAGCCATGTGCACTTTGGAGACTTTAGCAGATTGAATTAGCAAACGAATGTGCCCTCATTGTCATGGAAACTTCGACAAAGCTACGTCTCTGGCATCAGCTCAATAGATCCTCCAACTCTACATCACACTGAATAAGTCATGTTGTGGGCGCGTGCTTGTGTATTCTTCTATTGTGCACATGTGACAGCTATGCGTGTGTGTGGTCACGTGTGTGTATTGTGTCATTCCCCCTGACTTTATACTCTCACTGTTCGTCGCCGTCATTAAATGACTTGTCTTTCTATCAGGAAACACACTGTCACACTGTGTGTGTTTCCCCAGCAGCTCAGAGAAACATCTCCTTCAATACTGAAACTAAATTCAGTATGTAGGGATTTTCATGTGTCCCCGTTGTCATTTTACCGTGCGATAGAAGTCAGACGTTTAGAAAGTTATTAGTTGTTACAGGTAAGATGCCACTCCGGCGGAGGAGCAATAACTGAGGTAAGAGAATGTAATGCTCTCCGTGCTGCTTCAGTTCTCAAAGAGTGATGCAAAACAACAAGTTAAAGGAAATGTCAGATTTTTCAAGGAGAACCAGTAAAACAGGCAAAACTTATTCCATGTTTTTCCGTTTGTGACAACTTATTTGTCAAACAATCCAATGGGGTTTTAATGGTTTGTTTATCTGAGGGTGTTTAGAAATGTTCTCATCCCATAAAGGAACATTTAGACCTTCAGTTTATCTGAACATTTTGAAATCAAATGACACGGTTGTCATTGGACATTGATGATATGCAATAAATGTGGATTATGGGCTAAATGTCATGAAAAATCTGCAAAAATTCTAACAAGGTCCAGACAATTTCAAACAAACTCACATTATTGTCAACTGCCCCGGAAATAAACCACACAAACACCTTATATTTGATGAAGCAAAGTCACAAAATGGAAATTCGTTATGCGCCATAGGTCAAGGTGAGAGAAAAGCTAGCAGGGAGCCAAAGATAATGCAAGAATAAGGTTGGGTGATATGTATTTCACCGCGTCTAAAAAGCCGTTTTTTTGCATAGCGACTACCCTCCAATGTAGGGCAGGAAGCTTGTCCTCGTAGTTGGAGAGAAAACTATCAAGTGGAAGTAGCTGTAGGTAGAAGAGATCAATAAACAGGCTTCAGAAATGAACTATTGCTCAACAGGTAGCTGCATTACATCGTTTGTGTGTCTTGAACACCAGCTGGGCCGCGCTGATTGAGACACTTGATGTCAGGGGACGAGAGAATCTGTCAATTGGTGCAGATTTGTCCTGGTTTCATTCAGAAGGTGATCCAGAGTTCCAACTCCTCATACGAGTTCAGCCCACCTCCATCACTGCCAACACAAATCTGATTAGTGCAGTCCAGCCGTGAACATGGACGCTGCCAGAATTAAGAATGTGAGAAATTTAGAGGGTGGAATTTGCGAAGGAAATCGAAGTTCTGACCTTTTTACATCTTTGAACATCTGTCATTTTGCTGCAGAAAGAGGACTTGGCTTTCAAATTTTTCGATTTTCAGTTATATGTATGTCTGGGAAATGCACACTCCTTCTGACCATTTGAAAGGAGCTTTAAAATACCTTCAAATGTTTCCAACAGCACTTGAGAGAGTATATATTGGACTTAACTACATGTACACGTTCTACAACTGGAGATTTTTGAACACTGTGCAGAAAACAGCCTGTGGCCAGCGTCTTGACGTAAAAAAATTCGACATCAGGGAAACATTGCGTATGATGCAAACACAGAATCCGCTTCCGCTTGTCCCACCGGGGTCCTGCGCTCTGTCCTCCGGCCCATCAGTCCGGTGCATTAGCTTGGCCAAGGATGTTATGATGGAGGCAGGTCTCTGTAAGATGCAGGCACAGCAGTCTCCGACGCTGCTGGGTAAGCTTGAGTCTTATTTCCTCCATCTTTTTTTCCTACAACTGGACATTAGCCTGCAGCGGTTTATCTAAGCTCCCATCTGGGCTGTTCCCCCTCTCCTCCTGTGGCGATAACTCCGCCCTCGATGGTGTTTGGTCTGGCTGGATGGACGGAAGATGCCGTGGGTGGTGATCTACTGCTCGTCTCAAGGTCCGCTGCACTTTATCCAGTCCCCAAGCTTCCTTCTCCGATGTTAATGAGTGTAGCTCTGTCACATGCCATACGTGCATCGGTAATAAAGACGAAAAGACAACAAATAAAACAAATTCATGGGAGCTACCGGCCACCGCATCTACATGCACCACCATCGACATAATATTGTTATTTGTCTATCTTCCTGTCTGTCTTTCCAGGGGTTGAGAAATAGTTCTGTTGTGGACGGTAAAACTTGAGCTTTAGAGAAAGGTCAGCTGTATTTGTCTTCAGACTTTGACTTACCTTACTGAGAAAAAAAAACAAAAAGCAGGCAGCGAGCAGAGGACACGTCTGGTTATGGATTCCACTCACAGCCAGATGCTCGTAGTCCTCTGTGGGCAGAGGCTCACATCTGGCAGGTGCTTGTTTATGAGAGCAGTTAACACTGGATCAGGAGGCTTTATGGCAAAACACGTCTGCACGCGCACATGCACGGGCTCAGACAAACAAAAAAAAACGCACAGCACCAAGCCCAATGTTTGGAGTTGTCTCTCCCTTTTTTTTTTTTTTTGTAAACAACAATCTCTCCAGGAATGTGTGACCATCACAGTCCAAAAATGTTGGGGGAGTGAAATGTGCTGAGAAACCTCACAGGATCATTGGAATAACCTGTTATTGGCAACTCTTGTTAGCAGCTGTTCTAGCCAGGAAGTTGTAAGTGCTTCTGTTACTTCTTTTTTATTTTTATTGAATTAATACTTTGATCTTGCCATGATTCAGTTTTAGGAGTAGCTTGTTGGGAGCCATCATAATGAAACATTCTGTGCAAGCATAGAAGAGTTTTTCATGGCCTTCAATTGCTAAAAGTGCTTCGAAATTAGAGAAAATTGCAAAGATTTCTTCCAGTTTGGCCGTCTGGTTAGTTGTTGTTTGACATCACTAATAGCAGTAATGTGCATCGGTATAGGTCACTTTGCCTAAGAGCTTATCCCAGATCTCTGGTATCTACAGTAGCTGAGTGTTTGTATGTGTGTTTGTACGAAAGGACTTCAGCAGCCCTTTGCAAAGATAAAAGCACTCCAGTCCACTCTTGATGACGGATACTAAGAAAAAAATCTGACCGTAAGCAATTCCAGCACACACACACACACACACACAGATGCATGCACACACAGCTACTCATCCTTGACTGTGAAACTAGGTTGATGTGGGGCAGCCTATCTCCTATGGCTCACACCGTGCTGACAGGCTCATTATAGTGGAGTTAGAGTGGAGACCTTGGTGTGACAGAGCCAAAGTCATCCCAGCCAGCTCCCTCCAGCTCTCTGGCCCACTCACAGGCCAGCACAGCCACCGCAGTACAACCCTGTTCATCCAAACCGACGATCCCCCAGGAACCAGGGCTTGTTCAAATTTCAGATTGACTGAAATACATCTGAATTCTTGGAGAAAAAAAAAAAAAGCTCGGTCTGTGTCCACAGACAGTTTTCCCACCGCGGCTGAGTTTCTGCTCTCTTTAAATGCTTTGGCACTGAATATGGCTTTCACAACAAACGACTGTCAGGACGGGATGAGACCTGAAAAGGTTTACATTTCACGAGTACTTCAGGTGGTTCTCTGCTTTCAGGGGATTCATGAGTCGCTTTAATTCAATGGGCATGCCAAAAAGAAACTGCCATACATGTATATCACATTGTATATCATTCTCGATTAAGTAATATCGTTAATTTCCCTTTAGATGCTTCCTGTGCTGTTGGGCCACATGTAGCCTCGCTAAGCACCGTTCAGCTAAAAGCAAGAAAAGGACAGAGAATGGAGAAAATCTGGATGGATGCAGGATCACAGGAACTGTAATCCAAAAGTTTACCCTTTCACGTGTTTAAATAATGTTTAATTACGTTGACGTCTGCTGTCTTATAATATAGTTATAGTTTTGAAGTAACTCTGAGTGTTGTTTGTGTTGAACCCGCTGAAGGGGGTTGCCCTACTTTTGGAGCATTCTTGGTCTTATATCTTCTCTCTTGAATGTGTAGTTTAAAAGGAATTCTCTATCTTATTTTTCTTTCAGCGTGTGTGTGTGTGTGTGTGTGTGTGTGTGTGTGTGTGTGTGTGTGTGTGAAACAGGATGGCATGCTGAGATGCGGTGCTGCATCCAAAGGCATCTGCTCATTTCTATAGTAGTTTAAGTCATCCATCACACAACTGTAAGACAACATCAATGCACTGAAAGGAAAAGAATATCTAGGAAATGTGTCACGTCGGCTGCATTCTATTAATATATCACATTGTTCTGTGATTGACTGGCATCGCGGTGGAGATCATGGAAGCTGACTATCACTGGAGGGATTAGCGATAAATCCTTTTCATGACTCGCGACTACACAACATCCCCTCTCTCTTTAAAGCTCTCCCCCACCTGCTGTCTTTTTGCTTTACACCTCACTCTGTTTGGAGTTCTCCGTCTCTCTCTCGGAGCCAGAGGCTTGCCAGGCAAATAGACGAGCCTCTAATCGCCAAAGTAATGACGCTGCAGTCCACTCATCTCACCCGCCCGATTAATACTACAGCTGCCACCCTGCTCCGTCATACTCTCACACATCCAGTTGGAGTACATTTACTCAGGTAAGATGAGACAGAACTTTATTTATCGTATTTTGAAAATGAATACAGAAATTCATTACATTCATTACATTTGTCCCTTGTTTTGAGCCTCATTCGTCTCCTTTTTTTCCATCTATCTCTCTCCCTCCGAAAGTTTGTAAAAAAGAAGACTCTTCGTTAGCTCTACGGCGAAGTTGAACAAAACAGATTTGGTGGCAGCATCGCTCTAATTCTTTTCCTTTTCCCAAAAGTGATGAATCTGTAGGCAGTGTGTGTTTCTCAGGTCTTTCTGGGTCACATAAGCTGCTACATGTTGCCAGTCCTGTGGCACAACGGAAGTCCTGTGTAAACGGCTTCTTCTGTAATGTAGTAATTATTTCCTCTCGCCTCTTTCTTGTCCTCATAACAAAGCGTCTTTCCTCCTTTTTCCTGCCTCCTCTAAAGAATGCTGTTGACAGCTTTTTGGGAGGTTCACTTCTGCTTTCGTTGTTGCAGCTATTTTCTTCCTCTTACTGTGCTCTTTATTGTCTGCATTCTTTTGTGAACTATGTCGTGTTCGAGATTAAAATTGATGAGGATGAAAAGAATTTCAACAATTAGCAAAGTCTCTTCTTTCTTATTCCGATCTTTATTGCTCGGCTCGTCGTGAGGGGGAGGTTGATTGCTTCACTTCCGATAAAAAGCACAAGGCCAACCTCTTCCGAGACTTGAACCCACCTCGTTCGTCTGTTCATCCTTTTCTTCTTCTTCTTCCAATCAACACTAGTTGACATTAGTCACATATTAGCATAATGGGAATTCTGCCTGTATCAGGGTCGCTCCTACTTCTCGAAATGAGAGCTTTTGTGTAAAGAATGGATTTCAATTATTCTCTTCAAAGCCATTAATATGACAGACTGAAGTACTATGAAAAAATCTGCCAACTGCGTCTTAAGATTTCTCCAAAGCACTTTCCCGAGCTCCTGGTGTCCCGTGTAAATGGAATATCAACTGTGAAAAATGTGATAACGTAGAAGTCCATGACTCACAATTCATTGTCCCAGTTTCCTGTCATGTAAGAAGCGGTAAGATTCTCGGACAACGTCATCGTCTAAAATCAACACCAAACGCAGAATTGTGAGGGAAATCTGCTCAGTTTTTTTTTTATCAGTACAAGATTTGACAGTAATTGTGTCAAATAGCTCCATAAAGCGAAGCCTTTCTATGAAAGGAACATAGAACACAGCAATCCAACTTCTGGAAAAATGAAAGATGGTATTCTTTAAAGAAAAATGGTGCTCCTTCAACCGTATCGTCGTTAAATGTGTTTCTATTTTCATTTATTGCCATTTCTTTCCTATGCAGTAGCAGTTGTAGTATATCAGGTCAAAGACTAGGTCATGTTTTAAATTTTGTTGGAAATGTAGAATTACTCAAAAATTGAATTTTCCCAGCTTATATGGCTCAGTTGTCTGCAGCACAATGGAGCCACCAGGCTTCATTTCAGATAGGACCCCATACCCCAACTCAGTCGCTCTTTTTGTTAAATACCTTTGATTCTCCTCTTCCTGCCGAGGATATACTTGACACTTTTATCAAACGTTGTCTCTGTCCATGAAGGCAATCCTGCTTTGTTGGAGAGTTCATTTGGAGGGCAGCAAAAAAGAACACCAGAGGTTATTACTTTAGGTGTGAATGAATGCAAATCACATTCCCTCTCTCCTGTTGTGCCTGCCAAGTTCCCTTCGGTGATCATCTGCTATCTATTATCCCAATTGCCAGAATAAATGTTCTTCTCCTTGGTATTATCCATAACTTCTTTAAAATGACATATGTGCTTTCACGCTGTAACGTTTTTTTTCTCCTTAAAGCTGCAATACCTTTTTAAATTACAATGTATTAAAGGAAAAAGCTTTTATTTTTAAAGAGATATTTTGCGCTCTTGTGTTTGCATGTTAGCTGTGGAGGATAAATAAAGCCAACAGTTCAAATGAGCACCTGTCAAGTGTGACATCTCAGAAACTGGATAGACTTTTGCAGGATAATCGTTTTTATCACGATGTTGACTTTTCTGTCTCAGGCTCGGGGAACCGCGTCTGCCAAAGCCGTAATCATCGCCGTTGGGTAATAATCTTCTGAAATGTAGTAATGCCTATCATATAATCCCTCTCTGTGGCCTCGGGTTGTGTTTTGATTAAATCCAAAAATATTCCATATAACCTGCAGGTAATGGGGCTTCACATGGGCATAACATATAGATAAAAGACAAACACTTTGTCAGATAGTTTTATGATCGATTATATGCATCACAACAATCTCGCCTAAGGTGAGGTGCCATAATACAGAAGATAAAAAGCACAAGTTGAAGAAATAACACAAACCGTCAAGAAAATATTGAGAAGTTTAGAAAAAAATGACAGTTCCATATCAGTTTTACTGGATCTAACAGCATGTTAAACAAAGTATTTCAGAAACATTTCCTAATCAAACTCTTGCCTCACACCTGTGCACAGGAACGTTTGTTTTGCGCGGTACAACATCGCCGCTTCCTGCTTTGTCTTGCCAGCATTTGCTTTGCCGTGTCCTGTGTTCCACGTAGACCCCTTCTCTCTCGCTCCCTCTTTAACACATAACTGGCTTGCAGAGTGTGTAACGCTGCTAACAATTGCTCCGTCTAAGCAGCTCCTTCCTAGTTATGACATTTCGAAATCAACCGGTCGTGAACTCGAGTGCTTCTGGTCATAAAGAAATAGCTTGTTTTTGCTTTGTGTGGCTCTTCTATTATTTGCAAACAGAAGAGAGCTACTTTGTGCCGTGCGACAATGACAGTGTGCATCAGGAATGTGTTGCTTAATTCATTGGTTGAAACATGTAATCTCTGAGGTTTAACAAAGAGTGAAAGATAAATATACATTAGTCAAATTTAACGATAAAAACAAAGACTTTGTTTTTTTTATAATTCATTGATAGTAGCAATAGAAATGCTAAACCATGAGAACATTTGAGCTAAAGTTAGCAAGACATTAGTTTAGAGGTTGAAATAACAGTATTTGGTTTTCTTCATTTCACTCAGGGAAAGTTCCAAATAGGCAACAAATGGAAATGATGTCTTATCGACATAAAAAAAAAAAAACTGTTCACAATCTGAAAGCAACATGAGAGCTGGTGTCATTAGTTTAGCTCTACATGTTAGTGAATATGATCTCCTACATTCAAACACAAACGCCTCAGATGTTGCTGGATTTATTTCTAATCTTATATCAACTGTCTTAGCAGCTGCTTTCAGTAACATTGCTGATGTTTCCTGTGAGCATTGGAAAATTGTTCCAGCAGTGAAATTACATATTATATGCATAAGTATTTAAATCCCAGCATCAACATTTGGGAGATGAAGTGGCTGCCAGTTTTCAGAAGGTTTATAACTTAAAATTCCTTTGTGAAGTATTATCCTTGCCAAATGCCTTCTTAGCCGTGCCCTCTAACGGGATCAGCAGCATGCAAGTGACACTTTCCCAGTGAGAAAATATATCCGAAGGGACACAACATAATCCGAAGCAGAAGCCAAATGGGGTGAGTTTAATTATCTGATTACCCTGACGGACTTTCCTGCTGCTTAATTTTATCCAAAGGTCAAAGCTTTCATAAGACTTTTGTTTTTCAACATAAACTGCACACTCTCCTGCATAAATCCTCCGCTGGCATTTGGATGCTTTGCTGTATTTGCTGAAATTGTGACTTGATAAAGCTGCCACCTCCGGGCCACTTTATTTAGGCAAGTCCACTCTTCCAATAGTTTCCCACTGCCAAAGGCCACTGCAGCACATCAAGCAGAACAAGCAAAACACAAAGCTCATCCAAACTCTTCTGACCAATTCTTCATTATCTTGACCAGTTTTTCCAACTTTACACATTAAATGGCCAAAAATATGTGGACGGACATAATACCCTATTGTCCAATGGACGTGTAATTCCAAAACCGTGGGCATTAAGCTGCTGCCAACACATCTGGGGAGACTTTGCTCCAGATTTTTGGAACCTGGCTGCAGGTTTTGCTCCCTTTCAGCCACGAAAGCATTAGTGGGGTCGGTCGCTGATGTTTGGCAGTAACACCTGGCTTGTAAACGGTGTTCCAATCCATCCCAAAGGTGCTGGACGGGGTTGAGGTCAGAGCTCTTTGCCGGCCAGTCAAGATCTCCCCCGCCGAACTGGGAAACGCATCTAGTTATGGCCCTGGCTTTGTGTACGGGGGCAAGTGTAAGTGTGAATACATCTACAGCGGGTTTGTGATATCTAGAGAAAGTTCAATTATCCCAATGTCATTTTGAATCGGCATTATTTAGTGTTGGACTTCAACTGTCCAGAAGAAGGAGACACACTCACTCAGTGCAGTAGTGAACATTTTTCGAAAATGATTTTACGAAACCTTCTGGCATTGAACAACTTTGGAAATAAAATAAAAAAAGCACCCCCTATTATCCTCCTTGGAGTGGCAAGGGGGTAAAAAAAAAAAAAACGTGTTGCTTGTCACGGGCAACAGCTTATTTAATTGATCCAAGTACCTCAGTGCCCCTTTAACATTCAGATGCAATGAAGAGATATTTCCTGAATCCCACTGTAGATTGAATGAACAAACCATGTAATTAAAGTGAGTTAGAGGGAGGGAATTATTAAGCACAGAGATAAGTGGTCTAAGTGATAAAGTGTTAATATTCGTATGAGAGAAAGTCAAAGACATGGGGAAAAATGGAGAGAGTGAAGTAGAGATAAGGGTTTGGATTTAAGTGTTATCTCGCCATTAATGATTTTTCCAGTTCGTATCAAGATCGCTGTAAGACAGAGGAATGTAGAGTGCGTCATGATAGTCCTCTACAATAAAAATGAAAAAAAGGTGACTGATACTGAACTGGAGAGAAGAGCTAAAGTGTGCAGAGCGAACTCCAGTGAGCAGCCAGAGAATCTAGAATATTCCCTTTTGTTTTCCGTTTGCTGTTGTCTCTCTCTCTTGCTTTGTCACTACTCTGAACATATAAAAGGTCTAAAGTCCTCACACTCTGCAGGCTCGAGAGTTGGATCTGTGTGGACAACAGCTGCTGTCATCTTGGATTCCCAGTGGTCATAATAAATTCCATTGGTGACCTAGTTTAAGTTATATTTCTCATTCGCAACTATCGTAGGAAAATGCTAGCTGTGCAGCTAACTATGCTAGCAACAAACAGAAGCTGTATGTGTATTTGGTAAAACCTCAACAGTTTGAAACACTAAGGGTATGGATGGAAAGTAGAAAGTGAATAATGCTGCAGGAGTTATTTGAGAGGTTAATATTGACTTTTTGTGGCTTTCTTTTTCCAGCCTGTTTTTTTTTTAAACTTTTTTTACTTCCCTCGTGTTGCCTTCAGTTTCTAAAAACCTGCAGAAGAAAGCACAAGCAGCTCATTCTGACCAATTACAGTCCTTGGCGGCGTCCACGTGTCTTCTCCGGCGTGTAGTGACATTTTTGATTAGGGTCACGTCAGCTACAGCAGCTACGTACATAGACTCCATAGCTAATGCTGTAACCCCTTAACACACAACCTTAAATCCAGCTTAACTTTTGCAAATCCAAGATGACTACATCTTTTGTCCTCTGAAGGAGAAAGCCACAAACCTTTCAGAGGCTTTGTGATGTTTGATACTCAAAACACTTAGATTAAGTATGCCTTTATGGTCAGGGAAAGATCAAGTGTGGTTAGAAGATATGACACAGACTCTTCATCGGAAACTGGAAGCAAACCCAAGTTATTTGGTGTTGAAGCCAAATTCTTTGTATGTGCAGCCATCCAACCCGACCGCGTATGTAATCATTTTGTTTTGAATTCACAACACTTATCGCTTTGCTACTGAACATTAACAGACATTGATGCAACAACAATGACAATGCTGTGATTTCTCTGGACACTTATTATTCATACAACCACAAAAGGTTTGCAACACAGCAGCACATTCTTAGTCCCTCATGTGTCTCCTAATGTCGGCTGTCTGTTGTCACCCACTGCTTCAGAGATGCTGGATGAACTAATGTAGCATATTACATGTGTGTAGTGCCAAATGTCCTCCTCTGGCCACCACCAATGGTTGTCTTCCATCCCAGCTGTCATTTTGGTTCAACAGAATAGGGATTATGTAAAAGGAGAGGTGGTGGAGGAGAGGACAGCAATGGGAACTGAGGTGAAAGATGAGTTGTTGTTTTGTTTTTCTAAAAAGAACAAAATATAACATACTGTAGCTGTGGAATCATCTTTAGCACGGTGAAAGCTAAACATACAAAACCCTTTCCCACTTACGTAGCACACAAATGTGGCGCATGCAATTCAAAGAACTTCCCAACAAACCAAAAAAGTTGTGATGCATAACTAATGTAAAGAGTAAACATTCTACCTTACATGTGAAACAGAGATTTTGAGGATGGTGAAATACGGCAAATGTCTCTACAGGTTCCCCGGCACACTCCCACGTGAGTGTCTGAACATGAATTAGGAATGAGCTAACAGTCACTTACAGATACTTCAGGGAAAGTGGTGTGTTTTTGGTTTAATTTTGGGTTCAGCGCCAAGGCAGAGTTGTGAATTATTGAGTTACTTCCTGCTTCTGTTGCAAGGGTTGAGCTATGGAGGTGAAGTTTCACAGCACCCATGGTTGGATGGAGGAAAGGGCACATTCAGACACCGCGGCATGTATGCAACATTCAGTGAGAGGCATGTTTTATTTAAAAACATGAGAAGCTCAGCAGTTGGTGGGGCTTAAGAAACTAGAAACATCCAGAGAGAAAAGAGCAGGAAATGTTTCGAGACGAGCAACAGAGATACGTTGATGGCAGGGAATTTAAATGGCTGAGTTTCTCACTGACTTTGATTTACAAAATTGTGAAAATACTCATCATTGGGCTTTTTGGGGATTGGTTTCTTAGACTTTACACCTGAGTGGATTTAAGTCGTGATTTAAACTTTGAGATTGAGGTTGGTTTAAGTTTCCCCTCGAGAGCCAGAGAACTTCACAGTGCAGATCCAGTTTGACCAACTTTTAAATTGCTGCAATAGGAACATCTTCTTCTTCACCTTAGAAATGTCAGGCTTACTTGAAAAGCTACTTTAGTTATTATAACTCCACACAGGCCATTCGCTGAAAATTTTACTGGAATTGGATTGGATCATAATTAGACCGCAACACAAGAGCACACTCGGCTAATATTTTCCTCCTGTTAGACAGAGCGCTGCAACAAGTCTTTCAGCCTTGAATGAAATGTTCTGGGTTCACAGTGACCGAATCATTTCAAATGGTGTATAAGGTTAGCTTTTAAAAATGTTCGTCTCAGCCTTTGTGTACTGAACGTCCACGGCTTGTGCTCAGCTCCAACCTTTTTCTTTTACGTGTCATTTCTTGTCATTTCTCAGCTGTCTATGGCTATCGAACAAAAGTCAAAGAAAGAATCCCTCTTTACTTTTCATCGTCTGTTAGCATGCTTCATCTCTTTGTCATTTGTCCAGCAGATGACATTGGTTACAATGGAAACACATCTCTCAGTTTGGGCATAGCTTGAGGGTAATCCAACGGGCCTTAGACTAAAACCAGCCTGACTCTGCAAACCAGTCAGACAGATCATATAAGCTGCTGGTGCTGACATTGCATTTTCACACACACTCACCATAACACATAACTTCTCACTCATTCACACACATGGTTGTGCATATTCACGGGTACTTCCAGGAGAGCTCGCTCTCTTTTTATCCACATCTGAAACATATAAAGACATATGCACATACATATATATAAACACAGCAACACATGATTTGAACAGTTTTTAACAGCCTACATGCCTCTCATATCCTGAGACATGGCGCCCCAGATGCATTTTAATCACTCCGAGAAAAAGACTTCCCTTGATGCCCAGCGAAGCTAGGTTTTCATTGAAATTTCCTGTTCCATCAAGAAAGGGAGGATTGAATGGAAACGAATACGAGTAATGTCATTAAAGTAGGAAAGTAATAATCTCCGGCCTCCTTTGAAATGTGGTCTGTCGGTTGTATTTGGTTGTCTGCAGGTCTGATTAAACAAACCTCCGAGCAGCAGGTTGCTATTAAACCTGAGCAGACCTATTGGGTTACATTAGGATTTGACACATGAAACAATGTGACTTTATTGAGTTTCTACCGTATCAAACCGCTTTTAAAGGAATATCCGTTACACCTGTTCCTGTCCTGTTGTGTTTTTGTTTTTCATTATTGCATCCAAAACTTAGCAGTTGAATGACGGAGCCTGATTAAATCAAGGAACCTTTGCGTTAAATGAACTTTCTCTAGTTGGTTAATTGACTCTCTCAGTGTCTTGCTGTGAATGTTTATCCTCAACACTATAAACCTCCTGTGATCCTTTCCCCTGAGTAGAGCCATGTACGCTTCTCTCTGTTGCCAACACTTTGAATCACTATCAGAAACTTCTTATATCACATTTCATCATTAAAAACAAAACGTAAAAACATAAGAATTTGAATTTCCACATGTGGAGTGAGTGATGTGGCATCATTTTTAAAAATGGGTCCATGCTTAATACAATTAATTACTCTTCAAGGCAATCTTAGAAGAATGATTGATTAGCAAGATAAGTATTATGCAAAAATGGTGAAGTTTTTAATATATTCCAAATAAAGATTGGGATGCATGAACCATTTTCATTTAAAAGTTAAGTGTTGGTGTTGGAGATTTTTACCTTCTGAAATCCTTACTGTTGTAAGGTCGAGCTACAACCGTGACAGAAACAACACTTTTCCTCGGCTATTTCCTGTTATTTGTTGGCCATTTTACTCGATGTGTATCGGCCATTCTGCTCGAAAATGAATTTCATGCCGGGAAAATTGCCCACGATGTGAAGATCATTGAACCAACCTGTCACAGTCTGACCAATGCACTGTGGCATATTTTCTTTTAATAGACCATTGAGCCTCACGCTGCTGTGCTGCACTGTATTAAATTGGTCTAAATGGCCGCCCTGCCAAGGAGAGAGACGCAGTTGTTTGGATCTCTAATATTTCTTTTGATGTTTGACACTGCAAATTGCCTCATTATTTTATTTGTACCACATCTTTAGTATCTGAGGGGGGGGGTCAGTGGACATGATGAATGTTTTCTGTCTTGAACCAACCTAAGAAGATCAGTATAACACTGCAGTTACAGAGAAGAACATTTCAGAAATCTATCTTCATTTGCCAGTTTTCCGTCTCTCTGGATTGGATAAATTCGCTAAATAACAGGGCTGTACAGCAGTGCAGAGCACGCCGAGCACCTGTCATGACATTTAACATGAGGACGGTGTCCATTGATCACCACATCAAGAACAATATTTCCTACAGTTACTGTGTATTACAAATTCAGTGAGGAGATTAAAGTGTCGAAGCTTTAACCAGGCATTTGACTAAACTTTCAAACTGTGCTTTTAAAGCTACAGTTTGTAGCGTGTATAATGTGAAGCCTTCAAAACAGTTCAAATCCTTCATTTGCAGAATCAATCCCTGAGTTTTAACCCCAACTGGAGCTTCTGTCGTATGCTGAGCAGCTTCAAAGTGTGAATGTTACTGTGTAAGAGAGCAAGGCTAAATAAAAAACAAACATTTACCTCCAATTGTGGGCTCTTAGTTGCCTGTTTCTAAAAACGGGGTTATATACGCTTCCATTATTACAACACAGGGGAACAAATAGCCTGTTTTTACACATGCGTACAGTGTCGACAACTTCTGAACTGCTAACATTTAATGTGATGCACACAGGATGAGTGTGTGTCTCTGTGCACTGACGTGTGTTATCACGCTTCCATTCGCAAAAAAAAAAAATCCTAATTTTCCAGGCGGTATGTTTAGATTTACCCCTTGCTCTGTGCTTCTTTGTACATTTGTGAGAGATTCACACGCACACATGCAAACTCTTCCCCTTTTCTTTGAATTAATGACTATGGTGCTAATTAAAAGGCATGCAACTCTTCAGAAGCTCACGACGGTCTCTCATCCATTCTTAGATTCACTCCTTCGAGCTTTATGAAGCAACACTCGTATGTGTTTTGATCTTAGCTGGGAGCAGCTCAGGCACAAAAAAAAAAGGGAGTTTGTCGGATACAATAACTTCATATACTGCGCAGTGCTCGACATGGAAAAAGTAGAAAATTACAGCAGTTTTTTTTGGCGCTCATGGCAACACAATAAGTAGGCTATGTAGGCAATTGTGCATATTGTGCTCTCTGTCGCCTCTAAGTGTTTTTTGTTACACTCTGTTCAATTTAAATCACGGCTGTATGCTCGTTCTCACTTCCACAGTGCTCACTAATGAGCATGACACACAGACAGTGTCACCATGTTAAGTCTCTATTCTCTTAATTATCTTCTTCCCGTTCACTTGGCGTGACAAAGGTTGCTTCCTGTCAAAGTTTTAGTCAGCTCAGGCCACACTGGCATGGAGAGAAGTTAACCGCAGACTAAGGCCAGAGAAGACGAGAAGAAGTGTGTGTGTGTTGTCAGTGACCTGCTGACATGTTCCACTTTGTTCCCGAAATGGAAGCGTCAAATTAGGAAGCCAAAGTCACCAAAAGTGCAACATTTAAAACCACTTTCACTGGAGTTTTTAACTCAAATCGTGCCTTTTAAAAACATGGCGAGCGTATTTGCCTGCGTTTGATACGTTCTCCTGCTCCACATATTTGACATCACGTGCTGCAACACTAAAAGCTCTGAGCGACACACTCGGCAGATTGTTGAGGCCTCTTTGAGAGGGATACTTCGCCGATTATCAAGCGGGCCTGTGTCGTCGCAGTGTGTGCAAATGAACGACGCCCCCCCTCCCCCCCTCCCCTAATGTGTCTCAAGTGGCTAAACATCTCCACTCGATTGCTGGAGAAAATCCCTCTGCTGGTAGCTCACAACGCGGGTGGAGGAGGGGCGTCGCTCGGGCGCTGTTCGCTTGCACACACTGCGATGACACAGAGCTGGTCGCTTTAACAGCGTCGCTGGCATCATCACCGTCTGTCATCAAAGTGATGTGGTGCCATGAACACGACTACAACAAGGCCCCGTACGAATAATTAGAAAAAAACATGCAGTTGTTAGCTAAACCACTTGACTTTTTCTCTCTCGTGATACGCAATGTCACCAGTTGGCTTGAAGATCCCATTTGCATTCACACAGTGATGGACTTATGTCAGTTTACCACTGCATGCTAATTTACATTCACCTGTCGTGCCATTCAAGCCGCAGAAGGGTTATAAATATACTGTAGGCTTTTTCCCAGCAGACATTTAACTTGTCGTCGAGCACAGGTGTTACTAATAACATTAACGATGGCTGCGTTCCTTTCAAGTATCCTCATATTCGGCAGTGACAGATGGGAGAGCCGGCATACACAATAGAGCTTTTTTTTTCACAGCAGCGTTCTTGACTTTTCATAGCAGGAAAAGCACCGGTGAAACAAAAGTCATTAACGATGGCTCAGTTCCATCAAACGTGCTCAATACCAGCAGCCAGGAAATAGCCTACATAAATGAAACGCAGGTGATTTTAATGTTATCAATTATGCCTGTGCTTTTCCTGCTAGCACATGCCAAAATGTCTGCTTTTATAACAAAAGAAAAAGGTCTATACCAGTACACTTAAAAACTAGGCTGGGGATGAAGTCTTTTTTGCTTCAGAAGGTTCCTAACTGAGTGAAATGACCCGGCAGTATCTAAGTGGCAGCCATGATGTTCTCTAAATGCTACGGAAAGGTGACTCAGTGTTTCCTTCTTTAGCGCAGGGCACACCGGAACATCCTTTACCAAAAGAAATGAGAAAATGCCGTACCACAATTCCCCCAATAACATCCGCCGACGCATGAAAATCACATTACATTACGTAGCCAGGTGTAAGTGCACCGGAGTCTTGTGATTTCTCCTTCACCTTCATGACGTTTTCCAAGAAAAAGTGTTTGGGGAAAGACATAGGGCGTCATTTTTTGACTATTCGACTGCGGGCCTCGGCAGCTAAATGGAATTAAATGAGCTTTCAATTGATGTAAACCTGTTCTTTTGCTGCTCCTGTCAAATAAGTTCTTCTACAAAAAGGCCTATTGATGACGTCTCTTGATTGCTGACACTTCAAATTCCATTCTGCATACTAATTATACACTGTATGTACTGAACACTCATTATCACAGTATACTGTTCTTGTTGTTAGTATACAAGAAATCCATTTACTTTACCCTTTAGTGCCACAGGAAATAATGCAATATGTGTGACAAATTTGAAATGTCACTGCCAGATCAAATGTTTTCCCAAAGATGTGATAATTATTGTTTGTTTGTCTTTCTGTGTCTGACTCACCAACCCACATTTATTTCAATGTGCCGTAGCTGTGAGATGATCCTTCATCATTTGTGCTTTGCTTTTTTGAAGAAATTCTTCAATTCCAGTGTGAATACTTTTTCCCACAACTAATTCAAACTAGCACGTAATATTTGACTTGGGACACTTGTTATAGACTTTAAACTCACCCATCAAATATAAGAGAGATTCAATTAAATGTCATGTTGTCATTTTTGAGTTCAGAGTCAGAATCAATGTCTCCTCGCCGTGTCTCCTCGCCGTGCGTCTGCCTCCCTCACGGTGAAGATGCTAGTTAAGCAAACCGCTGGCATGTACAGTCAAGTGCAGCTTTCCCCGCCCACTGCAGCTCATTTAATAATTAAAGATCACTCACCATAGATGAAAGACAAAAAGAGGGTACACTCTGCACAGAGCAAAAAGTCTTTGATGTCACAGCCTTCTTTGTAAGCTTGATCTTTATGCACAGCTCCGGTGTTTTTGTCTGGACTGACGTCGATGTTCTCTCCGTTGGGGGCTTCCAGAGGCAGGGACGCCCGGGATATATGTGCTCTGCTGTCGGCCTGTCAGAGTAGATACGGATTCATTTCGGGATTGTCAATGAAAAAACGATAAAAAGCACTTTAACCAAGCCACAGGGGTAAACAAGGAGAGGAATAAGGATGTGGAGAAAAATGAGTGCAGAGGCAGAAAAGTTGAGAAAATCACCGAATGATAGATTGAATAGATATAGTAGGGTCAGATTGAGAGAGGTAGCACGAGCTACTTCTGTTGCTAAAGTTTCTATTTTTGTTCTCATGTATGAGACGCATGCATTTAACCCAAGAGGGACGGAGAGAAGCAGAACAGCAAGTGAGATACAAATGGCCAGAGGCAAAGATTGATATCCAAACCAACTGCGGCACCCAATTAGGCTTTACACAGCATACTGGCATTTTAGTCTCCATGCGATCTCTGTGCACAGTAAGACGCTTCTATATGTTGATGAGGATGTAGTTATTGAGCTGAAATTAATTAAAAACACACCCTCGCCATGCACAGCCTTTTCCTGGGACATTTTCTGAAGAGCAGCCCAAGCACATTTCAGAATTCATTAGCTGCTTAATGATCATCGCCTGACTGGCACTCTCACGAATGTGCCAATCAAATTCAAAAGTTGAGATTTCTTGAAAGTTTAAGGACGATTCAGAAACCATGGAATGTGTTGTGAAATAATGGAGCGCTCTTCTTCAGAGTGTCTTCCTTTTGGTGGATTGTGGGGTTTAAGAGCACAAAAAGGAAAAAAAAAAACATTTGTACAGCGAGGTTCATGGTCATTGGCGAGTTCAGCTCCACCTTTCCACGGTTCTTACGTCTGCCTTTTTCTAGGAGAAAGTTTTACATTTTGATTCATGTTTGGTGTGTTCTGGGAAGATTTCCTGCGACCAAGCAGGAACGGGACACTCATTCAATAACACACAGAGAAAGGTTAGAGGGTCTCACTTAATGGGGATTGGATGCTCTTTTCCTGCTGCAGCCTCAATTTCTGATTTTTTTGCTGAAAAGACACAGGTCTTCTTGAAGAAAATTCTTTCCTTTTGCAGGATTCAACCCTTAAAAATCGCCTCACTATTAATTCCTTCCTGTCAGTTTGCCTTGCCTTGCACTTCCTTGCAATTCGGCTGACTTCCACAAGGACTGAGCCTTACCTACATTAGTCTCAAGACATGAGGAGGTGCTTTTTGTGCAGCTCTTTGCATTTAATAAGTTGTACGGAGATTCAATCCCTGGCAAATCTGCTCTACCGGATTCATTGACAGTCGGTTTTATTCCTCTTTTTCTTTTGTCCCCACCAGGTGTCGAGAAGGCTACCAGGGAATCCGTTGTGACCAGTTTCTGCCCAAGACAGACTCCATCCTGTCAGACCCAAGTAAGTTTCCACATCTTTCACTTCAATGTACTCGACATCTTTCATGAGACCAAAACATCGAATTCGAACACATAAAAGCATACGCAAGGAAAAGGGAGTGGTTCATGTTTCTTAGATCCTTCTGATGAGCTTCAAGTGGAGTATTGATCCACATGGATAAAGCGCTAGTAAAGTTCACAAACTTACACCAACAACATTTACTATACATGAAAACATCCCACAAGATTATTTTATTTTAATTACACCGAGTCATACTGTGCTCCAAAACTTAGTTTCCTACGTGCACAATGTGTAGATCTTATATTAAAGGGTTTTAATGCAGGTCCTCAGACACCAAAGCGCTGAGGGGTTTTTGATCTTACTACGTAGATGAATGCAGTTACACTAATTGCGTTCACGTGGCAGGTGAGCCTTAGTCACTGATTAGAAAACCAGCAGGTCTGTGCGTCTTCACTTGAAAAACAATGCTATCACATGCATTGATACACCCAGTAAAGCAGGACCACTGCAAAGTAGAAAGGCATTCCTTAACAAACTGTGACAATGACTTCAGCTGAATTTCCTCTTTTTATGCAGATGAAAAAATGTAAGACAATGTAAGAAAGACTTTCAATAATTTATGGGTTTGAAGCGTTTCAACCTTAGCTTTTCTGTCTTCTTTTATATTCAGGTCTTTCATATAATTTATCTTCATATTACCTTTTCATTTTACCTTCTATTCTCTGCATTCTCAAATACGCTCTTCTACTCGTACTAATGTCACATCTCCCATTTCTTATCTCCCAAAGACACGGTCCTCTCAATGTCATACAGCTGAGGGAAGTATACAAATTGCCCCCAAACTTCTGTTCTTACAGCTCGTATCGATGCCACATTAATTCCCTGTTCCTCTCAGCTCATTCCAAACAATATGCAATGTTGTCACTGGGGCACTAACGTTGTGGTACAAAAGCTTATCTGTGACCTTTCTACCACAAAGGCACATGCTGACATAGCACCATTTACCATAGAAGGACAGTACTGTGGATTTTAGGGATTTTTACCTCGTAGCGTCCAATGTAAAACAAATTAAAACTCTTTGTGGTAATATTACGAAGAAAAAAAAACTCATTATAAATATGTCCTAATTGATTTTGTAGTGAATTTTCCATTACATGTAGATGAAATGTGGCAAATGCAGCAGCATGTTTATCACTTGCTCTTTGTTAATATAATTTACTTTCCAGATCATTAAGATCATCCTCATTAAGTCTGCATAGTGACGTTTTTAATTCCAAACAAGTATTAGGGTAATTGTCCTTGTTAGAACAACACTGGTGTTCACTGAAGTGACACCCAAACCTACTGACCTGAACACATCGGTAGCTAACAACTGTTACCGTCCTCATAACTTAAACAATTTGTCAAATGTCAGATGGAAACACTAGTTGATTGTTTTGCTTCTTTACATGTTGGTCAATGTAAAGAAGCCTTAGAAGTTTGACGCCCTGTCCTATATCGTGTCATCAGAGCTCAGTCAAAAGTAAAGAGGATCCAAAGACATGTTTTGCTCCTAATCTTAATTTCAGTTATTTAATATTGGGTAGCTGCCAATAACTACCTTATTTTTTTGTTTACTTAGCCTGACAGCAGAGTAAATCTGCTTTCAGAGAATGTAATCTGCATGTTTTCTGATGTATGACATAGTGTGGGTCACCCTTTATTTTATGGACACCATAGTCTCCTAAAGAATAACTGATATGTGACTATAAATTCAGAGGACAGGACAGTATTATTTGGTGGTAATGACAGTGAAAATGGAGACGGTGTTCAGTTGGTGCCGTAACCCAGGGCCTATAAACTCAACAAGACTAAACTAACTAAACTCATTTGTTTCTAGTAAACCTCAAAGGAAATGATTAGGAAATTGCAGACCTGTAAAGAAATATTTTGCGTTTAATATGTGGTGCATTTTAGAGTTATGGTTCACATGAAAAAGATGCACTCCCCTTGTGCCACATTTCTGGCCATGAGAGGGGCGTCTAGCTGCCCCATTTACATGTCCGTACCCAGGACATTCTCAAATCAAGCTATACTTGGAAAATATACAAAATAGCTGCATGGCCTGTCTGTTTTTGTGCTTAATAAAAACAAGCTCTAGGAGTTATTCTCCATCAAACCAAGTACCATGTCTCAACCCTTACTTTAAATTGGTTTCATTTACTGATTATTAAATGTATTAAGCTGCGACTCTTTTAGATGAATCTTAATATAATGTGTCTGTGAGTTACCAAATATTCACTTTTTGGCACCTCGACATACATCCTCGACTGCTTTCTGTTTGTATCAGCTTGAGCTGCACACCACTTTCCTTCATTCATTTCTGATCTCATTCATCTATTCTTAAAACTTTCTCTACCTCTCTGTCAAATCTCTATCCTCAATTCATTTTCTGATATTAAGAATTGATCGGCCTACTTTCAGGTCATTCTTCTCACTGGCTTCCATCCCTCTCTTAACTGCCGTCTTTATTTCCCTGTCCCTGTTTCCTGTTCTCTACTACAAAACACTATGCTGTATAGCCTATGGATTTATTTTTTTCAGTAATACTACCTTTTTCTTTCTTCCTTTTCTTCCCATTTTATTCAACTTCTTCAAAAAGTTGGTAAGTGCAAAGTTGGAAAAGAAGAGAGGCAGATTGTGGCTCTTCTTTCCACACCCCCTCAGATGATGTTGTCACAGTATCACTCTCCTTGACTCCTTTGCTCGCAGCTCATCAAAACCTAATTTCCCGGGTTACCTTTGTGTCTCGTGCTCTAGCTTGCCTCAGTGTTGACATCGTTGTTCCCTCTTCCAAATTTCCCTCCAGACGGCCCCCTCTCGCCCCCATCTGTCTTTTGCTAACCTCTTCCGTGCCATCCTTCCCTCCGCATGCATCTTGTCCAAGTGTCGGACCTCATCCCTTCTCCCTAGACTACAGTTCTCTGTCCAACTCATATTCTAAGATAAAGTGGCACGGGCCTCAGATGGACTGAAGCTTGAATTATGCCAGCTAAAAAGGTTCACCAGCAGGGCAGACAAACGCTGCCAAGGACCTCTGGCACACTGTGGCCCGACGAAGAGGAGGAGAGAGGCTGGTTGGAAGTGGACATATCTTCTGAGTTGGGCTATCACACTGTCTCAGGGTCCCAGAGGACAAAAGATAGCCATGACTCCAATGACTATATAAACAGAGGCAGAGAGAGAGAATTATGGGATTTCTGCACAAAACAAGGAGTACTCTACCCTACCGTATAATTTATACTGTCTGAACACAGTTAAAAAAAAAAATCTGGCATTAAAAACTGCATAACAATATTGAATAAAAAGCTCAAAAATCAATAATATCATGCAAGGCATGAGTAAATGCCAGACAGGGTGTAGATATAAAGCATTTAACAGACACTATCAAGAGGAAGGAAGGAAAAATAGGGCAGCAGCTCATGCATTAATGGATTAATCATTAAGACACTAGTTTGGTATAAAAATAAAATTGTTGAAAAAGCCTATTACAAGTTCTAAGAGCAAAAGCTTCACATTTATTGTTTTGTCCGAAATCCAAAGATATTCAATTTGCAATGCAATAAATCATCTTTTCCTGACGAGTTAAGCAGTTTAGACCTTGTAAAGCAGAGGTCCACAGATAGGACACTTATAAACTCGTGCTGTGCAGCCAAACACACAGAACTGTATGTTAAAGACTAAAGACACAACATATGTCAGGGAAATGTCTTTGAAATGATCAAAAATACATCAAAATAAAGCCATTTGATGGAATGTTGCATCCATAAATAACAGGAAGTCTTGGGTTTGAATATTTCATTTCGAGCAAACATGATATGGCTTCAATATAGAGTTGGAACAAGCTGGTACAAGGTGATACTGTCATGTGGAATAAGATGATTTCAACAACTTTAAAGTTACAGATTAGACCAGTAGACTGGTCATTAATTGATTTGTTCTAACCAGGCGCGCCATGTATCATCTAAAGTGAGCAACAGCTTTATCACCTTTGGTCTTGAATGTGGTACAGTACGAGAAAGTGTCAAAGCAAATAAGGTGGATAGAGTGCAAATCCAACCCCAGTTGGGTACAGGTGCAAGACAAACAACAGCATAGAAAGGAACACGGAAAGGATGCACATACAAAGAATACTGCAATCTCCTAAAATATGTTCTATTGATGCAATGTTTCCACCTACAAGGTCTTTGCCAGACAAACGACAAAGCCTGACGGTCAAAACATTGGATCAATAAAAGTTACCGTGGGAGCTTAGGAAATCCAGCGCATGGACAGCTTAATGATTTTTCATGGGTGTGATGTATCTAGGAGCCAAACCTAAGAAGGTCTTACACAAAATCATAAAGATTTTACAGATTTTAAAATCCTAACGTCCAACCAGAACAGAGGTTCTCAGGGGAAACGCATGACTCACTGGTGTGCGTTTAGTTCTCAAAATGATGACAAGGCATCAGACAGAGTTTGTTACCTAACTCGCTTGATGGGATGTGTTCGAGATCAAAGATTTGTGTAGGTTTCCTCTGAACCTGTCAAAGAGCAACAAAGGCTTTTAGTTGTCACCCTTACATACAGTATGTCAGATCTTTTCATTGCAGAAGAAACAGAGTTTAAGCTGCCTTTGTTGTCAAGACATCTTTTGTTGTTCAGTCGTGGAGGTGTCTGATTGGCAGTACCCATTCTGAGGAACTTTCGGAGGATAATGCAGTATTCAGGATGCATTTGTTCAGTATTCAACGTAGACTAGACTCTAAATGTATTCTCTTTGAATAATGTTCCCTCTCTTCTGCATAACCTCAATATCTTTCTTTCCTACTTTCATCATCTATAGAGCCCGAACGCAATAATTGTCTGGGTCACAAAATTGAGAAACATATTCAAGCCCTGTAAAGTGAAGGCCGGGAGCCGCGACAGTCTAGTTTTACTATGCTGCAAGGCAGTCAGAATCACCATACTTTCACCTACAATACGGGACATGCGTCATATCACACCCCCATAGACGGAGAGCTTTAGAGATTTAAATCTGAAGACAAATTTAATTCACACTATCTTTATGAGATCTGATTTCATGCTTGGCAGGATTGTATGCACCGCAGATGATAACATTGCAGTAATCATGCAAGTCCAATTTCCCCTTAGAATACAATCCTGTGTTTCACGTTGTGTTGCATGTTTCCATCCATAAAATATAAAGGAAGCATAAAAAGTGCAATTGCTTTAAGCTATATTCTTTTATCATGGGCAAAGGGCAATGCAAGTCACCTTGGATCGTTACATTAATGCTATGCTGAGCAGGTCATACAGTACATATTGCGCAAATACCTCCATTTCTTCTTAAACCTCACAGTTATCCTTACAATAGAATATTAATCCGTTAACACAAGGCTTTGGGCGAAAGAATAGCTTGCCCTGAACTTTAGACAATTTCAGAATCATGTAGTAGAATCTATCTGTATCATTTAGCAAAGTCACAAGAATAAGACTCAAATACATTACGTGGGTGTTAAGGAACAAACTGTAAACTAGATGAGCAAAGTAAAAAAGCCTTCAATAAAAGCTCAAACTGTTATATAAAGCCAACAGCAACCTCCGGGTCTGAAAGTGAATCCAATGTGGAAGAGACTTAAAGCTATTTTCTCTCTAATATCCAGCAGGGGGCGACTCCACCGGTTGCAAAAATAATACAGACTATATTGAAGTCAATGAGAAAATGAGCCTACTTCTCATTTCATTTATTACCTCAGTAAACATTTCCCTAATGAGTTTATGGTCTCAATCACTAGTTTCAAGTCTTCTTCAATACAGCATGATGCTCATTTTGTAAATTATTCTCCCTTTTAGAGTAAAAAAGATTATAAAGCAGCGTATGTTTTAGGGCGTGGCTACCTTGTGATTGACAGGTCACTACCACAGGGTTGTGCGGTATGAGTGCTCTCCATGTTTTTTGCATTGAAACATGAACCCTTTCACAGTTTGTCTTCTTTAGTGTTTGTACTTTGCTTCACCCTCTCATGTCACTTCTGGTGCCAGAAACAAAGATGACGACGGCCAAAAACCAAGATGGCGTCACTTAAGTATATGACACTTGCCATACATGTCATACACATCCAAAGAAAAATGATTTCAAAACAATATCACAAGAGGCTGCACAGATGAGTAGCTAGCTAATACTGTAGTCCACCTTTAACCTTTCTGAACTTGACATACATCCTCGGTTCACTTTTTCTCATGTCATCCTGGCACATTCCTTTAAATGCATGTTTGCGTGTGCGGTGTGCAAGGGTGTGTGTTCTTTCTGTGCTCTACATTTTTGCATTTCTGCATGGTTGCGTCTCCAGCTTGACATTCCCTCACAGTATTGTGAGGTGAAAAACAGCGTCTCAGGAGACATCTTGTTACATTCACACCATCTGAAAGACGAGGAGGAAAAGAGCTGGCTTAACGCTGAGAAGTGCTTGACGTCTCTGGCATCAGCTCTGGTATCGGCTCTCCTTCTTCTACTAACTTATTGTGGCAAGTCAAATCCAACCTACCAGGATATGGATGAAGCACTGTTAAGTCTGCATGCTTGACATCCACACGATACCAAAGCCAGAGGGAGTCTTAGATGTGAAAGATGTGAGTTTCTTTCATGCCTGAAAATCAACAGGAGCAGATTGAAACCTTTGAATCCTGTATCAAGATTTTGTTTTGTTTTTTTGTACTTTGTAATAAAATAATATTGCTTGCTTTGTATGAAGCTCTAAGCTGCAGAGACTGCTTTTAGTTTAATTGGTATGTGTCCAGGGTGAAGGAAATGGCGTCATTCACTTCTAGGCTACCCATTAAAAACAACAAAAGACGAATCTCTTTGACAGCAGGTCTCTTTGAAACCAGATGAAAAGAATCTATCGTACACATTAATAGTATTCACCAACTCCTCTCTCGCTAGACGTGTATTTGTTTGTGCTTGCATGCAAGACGCTGCACTGGATTACAATTGCATAATCCACAAAATGTTGTTAAACTAGTCAATCAGACGCTAACTACACACGGATGACAAAGTGAAACATTATATTAAAGCGCAGAGCAAATTTCTTCTTGAAAACCAGAGCCTCAGAGCCGGAGTCGTTATGGGAGCTACTCAGTTTGTTGATTACTGGTTATTGGTGTCATTTCCTTCAGTTCATGTCGCAACTAAATTAGTTATAGTTCATACATTTTCTTTCTAGAATGAAACCTGATGTATAAAAATAATGACCACAGGAGATTTGAAAAGTGAAATGACGATCTAATAGTATGGTGGTTCTCCAACTCCACTTTGGCACGGCACCAAAAAGAAACCATTATTTCAGGACTCCATAATTGCGACATTATGAATGCGTGTGAATAAGGAGTATAGTTCGCGTTAGCATGACTGAAACATAAAGGAAGAAACGGAAGGGCCCTCACAGCATCACCCTCAGTCCCATCTGAGACTGAGGCCCCGCTGACAGCAGCACGCTGCTCTTCACATGCACCGCAGAGAAAGGTTAGAGGTAGAGGATCAGGAGGCGATGGAAAGCACATGAAAGACAATATGGTGCACACAGAAAATAGTGAAGATGAGAGAATCAGGAGCAGGGGAGACGTGACACGGTAGCAGCCAATGAAAAATGTCTCCGCCTCTTAGCAGATAACAACACTGACTGCGAGGGTCTGCCGTCCAAATTATGCTCATAGAGCGTCAGAGTTTGTGGCTGTAAATCACAGGATAAAAGTCCACATCTGTGCGGCGTGGTGGCCTCACGACATCTCTCTCCTAGACAAGTTTCATCCTTCATGTTTTGGTCGTGCTCGTTCTGCTAGTGAGAGCGAGGGAAGTGCGCAGGTAAAATATCACTACTGCAGATGGTGGCAGTAGATTTTTAGGAAACCTCTGTTGTCTTTCCAAGTTTCTCACTCTGTCTGACGGCGTTGCCTGCTGCATGACAAACTGACTTCTCTGCAGGCAGACAAGGTGATGTGGGACTGTTGCCAATGGAGATTTCATATTCCCAGCATGTGTTTATTCATTTCTCTTGCATTGTGGCTCTGACATGAAAGCTGCAGCTGGTAACTTACTTTTGCTCATATTTGCAGAAACTGTGACTATATCCTGACAGTAGTGCATGACACAGATCAAACAAGACGTATTCACGTTCCTCTGCCTCCTAATGGCATTTCCAAGATTCCACGGCGCCCATTGAAAAACAACCAATCAGAACTGAGGAGCCTCTAGCGCAGTGTCAATCCCGGCTCATTAACTCCGATCGAACTATAAAATATGAATCAACATTCTGTTACTGCGATTGCCTATTTCTGGGCTCCATTTTTTTTCCAGAAACATATTTTAGTTTAGCGTTTAGCTTCAAATAAGAACGTATTTACACCATGTTTAAAACAGGCGAGCCTAAACCAAGCAGGACCGAGCTTTTTCATGTTACAGTTAAACAATACACGAAAGTGTGTTTCCGAAAACATTTGAGGTTAAAAAAAATCACATTTGATCGGCGCGGCCTCGTGTGACAGATGATCGGGGTTCACCAACAGTTTGGATCAGGAACCAGAATTTCTTTTCACAGACGCACTACCGTCAGAATAGTGACAGTTTCAGCAAATATAACAAAAAGTTACTTTTCAGTAAAGTTACCAAATGTAGCTTTAACCTCTGAATACAAGGTGTGTTGGCTTTGTTCATTGGGCTGCACACACCTGCGGAAACACACCGCTTGGATCATGTTTTTAGCATGTCTTTATTTGGCAGGCTGATTAAAGCGTCCTCTTTCAGAGCCATTTACACACGGCCCGTCCAGATGCACAGCAGGGTGCAGGCGCTTCGCTGCTGATACCCCTCTCCTGTCTGCTTCTGGACTAACACACATCTATAGGCCCGAGGTTAATTATCTGCAGGTGTGTCTCATTGACCAGCTGGGCCACTCCTCGACCAACGCTCAGCGTCCACCTGGCTCACCACAGCGACACACAACATTAGAGCGCACAGCTTGTCCAAGAATCACACACGTATCACTGAACAGTGTAACCGCGGCTGCTATTGCTGTGAGCTGTAGCTGGTAAAGACCAGATTACGCACTAATACATAGCGTGCCGATGGGCGCGCATATGTGCCCACATGTGGATTCGTGAGTGTAGGCCTATCGCTGTCATCTCTGCGACCGTATCATGAAACACAATGCAATGAATTAAAGTAATAGAATTTAGAATTAAAATCACATCCTTGAAAAAATGTGGGATTTGTGGAGTCTATAGCTTGATCAGTTAATCAGGTGCATTGTGCTTCCTGTCTCGCTTTAACTGTGTCAATGATGGCTGGTTCTCTCCTTCATATTTCCCTCTGACTGCAATAACAGAATCCACTCGGCAATCATCTATTTTTAAAATGGACAAAAACACATGAAACTATATTGTCCTCTAAAATGATATCCCTCCCTCTGCGGGTAAAGACAGTGGCAAATGCAAAATTGACTATTGCAATGGAGCTTAATGGATACTGATTGCTGAGCCCAATTTACCTTCCGCTCGCCTATTACTATGGATAGTGATAGCAAGCAATCAGAAAAGAGGAGAGAAGACGGAGGGAGAGAAGAGGGAGGGAGAGAAAAGGAACGGAAACGCGTATTGATTGCAGCAATTCATCCTGCGCGCAACCCTGTGTGACTTTGGCTTTCTGAAAATATATACACAAGTGAATAGCAAATGTTCTGGAGTGAATATTAAAAACAATAACTTTTGTCCTTTATTCCACACAACGAGGCTTTTGTTTTCTCGTATCTATGCTCCTGTTCACCATCGAGCGTCTGATGGAGACTTTCGGCTGTGCCCACATACGCACCCTAATTGATCTGGAAGGCCCAATTTATAGTGAAGTATGGGTCTTGTCAGCTGGTGCTTAGTGAAGAATATGGCAGTGGGATGCAGATCAGTGCAGGCCGTACGCTCGCCGCTCGCACCGACCCTCCAGTCATAGGTCATTAATAACCGGGCAATGGTGGCACGCAGGGAAAGGCGATTGTCCTGTCTCGTCTCTTCCTCTCTTTGTCTTTGTATGAACTTCACGTTCGTCTCTACTTTCTCTGTACTTTGTGCTTCAAGCTTGTGTCCTTTTTTTTTTTTTCCATTTATTTATTATCAAGTGAGTTTGTGGTTGAACCATTCCTAAAGGCAGCAGGAATATATTAAAATGCGATGATTGTTTGCATTTGCATTTATCGTAAATTGTATTGTGAATTTGTTATTTAATAATCCACTTAATTAAATTAGAATATTTTTTTTACTTCGTAGAAATAATTTACTATCCAAAATGCTCTCGACAAATTAAAAATGATTTAAATATATAACTCACATCATACTCTATGTGGGTGCACAGGGAGTTCCAGCCTCACATGTGATGGGACTGAATGGAAATGATGATAAACAATTAAAATGTGTTTATTGCTGAAACTCTTCTGAGACTCTTCTCCTCTCCCTGACTATATTATTCATAATTCACAGTTTGTGAAGAGAGAAAAAAAACCTTCTTATGAGTAAAGAAAGGTGTTTATATTTCTTATGGTTCTTTTCACAATCAAACACATTCAGTACTTTGTCACTATCACTGTTTTGAGTTGGTTCTGTTATTTGTCCATCAAAAAACTGCAGTGATGTTGCGACGCGGTCTCAATACAGTACGATCATATATATGATTATACTTTTTAATAAAGGGGTGTATTGGACCGGTGAAACACATCCGTGAAGGTCGCTTCCTCAGAGGTTTCCAAATCGAGCGAGGAGCGAGGAAAGGAAATCTGCAGCAATGTTGTTTTCCATTTTAAAACACCTTCACCAAATTTCCCCCCACACTCAGCCTCCAAAAAGGACGTGAAGTCACGTTCCAATGTAGGTAGTAAGTAAATATTTAGCAGAGCGAACACAAACTGTCAACAGTGAGAGAGACGCAGCACTTTGTAGTCCGCTGGTGTCGCATCCTGCAGAACAAGGTGACGGCACCAGAAGGACCTGTGAGTCCGGCCACAACAAACAGGAGACACATGTTCCAATTTGTTTGTCATGTAGGCTTTGGATGAGAGAGTGAGTGAATATTCATCAAACATTAAGTCAGACTCCCTCAAAATCAATGTGGGTGGAGTCAAATGTGCAGAAGCTGTTCGCTCCAGAGATGTGGGAGGTGTCTGACTCTAGTTTGAACTTCCAAGAACAGCTTGAGTGCTGAAAATATTGATATTATTGATAGATAATGTGTGTTTGAATGTGTTAACTGCTCATAAACATGTTTGAAAAATAGAAAAGATAGAACTTTATTTATCCCGAGGGAAATTGTTGCAATACACAGCAAGAGACAGTATAAGATTGTAAACATTTACAAAAATGTACAAAAAGTGCAAAATGTTTATATATGTAGAAACGTTTCAAAATAAGATGAGATGAGAGGGGGTGAGGTGCAGTATTTGGCAAAATAACAACATAAAAAAATTAGAATTACCAAACCAAACTAAGTATAAAGAGAGAAGCTACATATGAATCTAAATATAAAGAATGAAGAAGATGAAGATGATGAAGAGATGATGCTTCCATCTCAGCCCCTGAGGTCTAATACCATTAGAATATGAGGTGGACTGTTGTGAAACCAGCACATTCAATGTAAAGTAAATGAAAACCCAAGCACACGTGTTGAATGTGGTGAAACGTATCATCATGTGTCACCAGCTTCTTAAAACTTCAAACGCTCTGCACAAAGGCAGACGCGGCGTCAAGAGATCGAATGATGGTTTCGTGCGACTCCTTGTGCTTCGCTGAGATGTATTACGTTTCATTTGGAAGCATTAATTCAGGACAACAACATGTGGAGCGCAGGTTCCTCATAAATCCACGTCCAGGTTTGCTGCTGTGAGCGTCTGCTTGTTGCTGCCTTGTGTCATTTTCCTCTCTCTAGATTTTTTATTCTATTTCAGTTTTTCCAATGTGACAGCACGTTTTTTTTTTTTTACTTTTCATTCAGGTAGATGTGCGCGGGGGTGTGCATGTGTAAGCTCACACCGTTTTAGCAATTTAAGCAACTGTCTCACCTAATGACGGCCCTCCCAGTACCAGCCCCAGTGAGCTAAACGATTAGGACAACTTGCCATGAACGCGGGTGGAGAGCGTGCTAATGGCCAGCATACCTCTGTGATGACGGAGCGGTTGGATGAGAGACGTAGAGGAGTTAAATGACTTCAAATTGCGCCGTCCAAATGGCTTTTTAATGTTCCTTTTCTAGAGCTTTACCAGTCGCCAAGCGAGGTTAGTGCCACTGTCCGTGGATGAGAGGCAAGTGATGGGAGTTTCACTAAGTACCATCGTGCAAATCTGCTCTGTACAGGCAGAGCGTCCAGAGTGTCCAAAGATGTCGCCTCTGTCCGTCCCTCTAGCTTTCCGTTATGTACACACACTCTTTTATTGCTTCTCGCTGCGACTCAAAGCGCTTTTAGAAGTTGAACAAAATTAACTAAACTTATGCATATTTTTATATTTAACAAAAAAGTGATCAGTCGCATGAATTATAACATATAATATATAATTATAACTGCACTTCACATTGTGCAACACAGAAGCATCTATCGGCCTGAGAAGGCTTGAATTAGCACCATCACTTTGTGATATAAAGAGAGAATAAAGGAACATTAAACCTCAAGATAACAATTAAAGAATATGTTTATGAATGCAACCTTTTGTTGATTCTAATATAAATATACATGCATTTTCAAATTCCTCTTTAAAGAGGTCCTACTACTAATATATGTTTAGATGTTTAAGAGAAACCTCAAACCCTAACTGAACTAAGGTTGTAGGTGAGGGCAGTAATCACACACACTGAACACGTTTACTATCCAGCTGTCACTTGTTATGTATCTTGTTTATTTTTCTATTCAGTATAAACTGCTCAGGAGCGTCGAGGTTTGAGAGCTTGTATTTTCATTATAGAAGTAAAACAGAATCATAGTAAGTATGTATTAAAAGCTTTATTTATGGAGCACTTTTCAAAGCAAGGGTTGTAAAAAAAACATGATAAAAGCATTTGAATAAATATGTAGTATTTGCTACCTATTTGATGCCTAATTATTTATATGCATTGCCGTTTTTTTTTCTTTTTAAATACTTACCATACAATATGATTAGTTATGGAAGTATTGTCAGTATATTGTTTTGCTGTAGTACTTTGCTTCACTTGCTTGTGCCTTCAACGAAACTCACTGGCTTTCAGCAACAATAAAAATACAAAAAGCATGAATTAACTGAGCGCAGGAGGACATAAAGTACTTGCTGAGAGCTCAATAAGTCAGTATTACAGTCGAGGATCACCCCTCTGTGCAAACAGTGGACCCGACCTGTTCTACTTCACAAACCTTGCGCTGACTCCAGTCATCCATCCTGCCCTTGTTTCTCCGTCTCCTCTCTTTCCTTCCCTTTGTAAGGCTGAACTCATCGCACCATGTATCTTTCCGCCCCCTCAGCCCAGGCTGAATGAAGACGAGTGTCTGGGTACATTAAGATATGCTGCTTTGCCTTTGCTGCACCTTGCTGTGGGCCTGGAGTCATTAAACCTCCGAGAACAAGAGAACTGATCAAGGATCACTGCTCGGGTTGCGTGGCCATATTAAACCGCGCTGCACGAAGAGGAACATGGTCCTTTATAGCTGCTGAGATCAAAATAACTCCGGCTGTCCCCAGATTACCTTTATTGCATCATTCTTACTGGGTTAATGATTTCACTTACGTAAACCTCCCTGATATTTAAAGTTAAACACACAATGCAAATATGTATATTTACTCATGGTCCCATTATACAATAATCGCCCATGGAACCGTGAAGGTGAAGAGGTTTCGGTGGTAAAGCACTTTTTATTTGCCGCACAGTCAACGTTGAAGCGCGTGAGGTTTGGACGGACATGAAACCGTGGAACAAAAGATGAGTACATTTCCCCGCTGTGGGACGAATAAAGGTTTTCTGCTTCCGAGCTGCTGTGTTCGAACAATAGATGAAGCTCATTTATTCATATCTGGATTTCTTCGTCAATATTAAATCAATTCCCCCGCGCGCTGATCATTTTCTTTCCGATTGCAGCGACTGCATTTGCCACAGTTCCGATTTCCCTTTTCTTGCACTGGTGGCTCACTGGTGCGGCAGGATGTTGAGTCATAAACCTGTCGAGTCATAAAATCAAGCAGGAGATTCACGTGTTTCTATGCAGCCTGATAATCAGACTGAACTGCTTTATGCTTTTACTTCATGATTGCTGCTCTTTACTAATCAGTGGAGACTGACGTGCAGCCGCCTGTCGACGTCACTTTGGAGCGCTTAACTTTTCACCGGGTCAACAGAAGAAACGTGTTGATGTTGGGGTTTTATTTTAATCACCACAACCTACAGCGCTGTGTTGATCTCATCCTCCTTTTTGTTTGGAATTTATTCTGGCTGTAACACAAAAAGATGATTTCCCCTTTTTTTTTTTTTTTTTATTCCACCTACAAATGTTGTCTGTGTTATTTATAAGCAGTTGTTGCCAACACCGGTCTGGAATCTGTCTACTTTCTAACTGGAGAAACATCGAGGGTGTCACTAGAAATGAAGCATCCAAACGTGAATCTGCAGAACAAGGAATACTTCCAAAAACCAGCGATCTCAACTCAAACGTCCTAAGCCTCATACGAGCTGCCGCTCATGCGGATGGATTCCTTACCTCTTTAAAATGTCCAAGTCCGGAGTAGCGGAAGGGTTATTTGTCTGGCATTTCGACTTCATTCTGGATAATGAAATAGTGAGTGAAATGAAGGATAGACAGAATGAGAGACGGGGAAGTCTCGAACTGTGCGTGGCTTATGTACCTGACATGTGCCCTGCTGAATCATGGGTTGCCCTCTGTCACTCTCAATCCCTCTTTCCACTCTCTCCACCTCTCACTTCCATCTCTCTGTCAGTCCCTCCGTGCCCTTCAGGCGCTGCTTACTATAACCCTCCTTATCACTTATCAGAACTACACCCAAACTCTCTTTTGACATGGCCTCCCTCCCTCTCTCTCTCTCTCTCTCTCTCTCTCCCACCTCCTCCTCTCTTACTCGTTCATCCTTGCAAAGCCTCCCAGCGAGCCACCCTCCTCTGTGTCTCTCCTTCCTTCCTCCTGGTTCCCAAAAGGCCCAGAGGCATCAGTGATTCACTGGCTGACCTTCCTCTGCTGCATCGGGAGTCTGGCTGGCTCAATTTCTCCTTTACATTTCTGAAATTGTCATCCAGTCAGCCCTATACGTACCTTTATAAAATGTGAACTTTGACCCACTGACTAAGTCCTGAAGTCCTTCGACGTACACGCTATTATCGGCCATGTTTCGTTGTCGTGATACATCATCACGAAGCTTGCTGAACGTTATATAGTTTGAAAATTCAGTTTTCATTTGAGTTCTGAGTGATGGCACATTTGTGATGTGTAATAATGATAAATGACAGAGTAATTAGGTAGCTGCAATTTACATGCTGACTAATTGGCATAAAATATCATATCATAGATTCATCTTTTTGACGGAGAACGTTCATTACCTTGGAAGCTGACGGATCCAAGTGAAATCTTCTTTTTTGATAAGGGAACATCCAGCTTTGAGGTGTCTTCACGTTTTTCAGTTTTGTTTCTGAAGTTGTTTTATGACTAACCTGAAAACATGCTCCGGAAGAAGTTACAGAATCTTTAAAATAATTTGTTTGAACCTGACACCGTGGAGAATAATACATTTGATCTCGGCTCTGCAGCTTCTTCGTTTTACGTCGCTCACTGTTCCACCTGCTGAGCCAGCAGACAGATGCTCCAGCGTGAATAAAGTTCGGGAGCAGAACTGTGTTCGTGAGTGAACCACGATAGTAAAGTGTCAGAGTCAGAGTTGAGTGAAGAGATATCAAACTCCTTTTTGTGTCGACTTTCAACCGCCATACAGAGAGAAATCCATTCTACAGGAGGCAGGAGGATCAAATTATTACCACTCGAATGCAACGCATCCACATAACATTCTGCTTTTTGAATAACAGACCAGAAGTCCTGCTGTAGGTGAAAAACTCTCTTCTATTTACTCCGTCCACCTACACTTTTTTTTGCCTGCAGCCGAACGCAACAAGCTCACACCTTTTATTCTTATTGATATCTTTCAAAGCCATTCGGGGGGGAAATGATGGCCCAGCACAAGCTAAAGTAGAAGGCCTGTTGATGAAAAGTGGGTACATCAAAACAATAAATCAAATCAACTCACAGAGTAACACCAGCAGGAACAATCTCACCATTACAAGTGGATGATTCATGACGGTAAATAAAAAAAGAAATGGGTGCAAGGTGTTACGGAATGAAAAGAGGTGAATAGAAAGTCCTCGTAAATGTGTGTGTGTGCGTGTGTGTGTCACTCATCATCCCCCTTGATGATGATTGACAGGCTCTGTAATACTGAATCCCATCTCAATCCCAATCTTACAGTTTTGGATGAACCACCATTGTTTGACATCTAAGTTATGTTCTGTACTCGTAACTTTTCGTCCAGCTTTCACAAACAGTCATATTTATGAACACACTTCAGGCCCAATTTAACATCAAGGCTCCCAAAAAGCATCACTAATGTAAGGTGTGTCCTTGTGCAGCACCAAAAGGCTCCGACAATAAAGAGAGTGCAAATGATTTCAACCCAATAACTCAAAGTCGGTTAAAAGTAGTCTCGTATGGTTAGACCTCTCTGTCTCACTTTGTGTCACTTTGCTTTAACGCCGTGCAGCGAGCAGGAAATAATGCGAGGGAGGTTACTGTCGAATGGAGGTGAAGAGCGCATTTTCTTGAGCTAAACACACACAAAAAAACACACCCAAAGCTCATGGCGTGTGCGCACTCGCTGATGGACTGAACACCCACCTGGATCTCAGAGAACGGACGGTCCTCGTGCAAACATGTGACAAGCATTTGCATCCATCCATGAGAACGTGGTCAAACGTGACGGTTGGAAGGGTGCGAAGAATTGTGCGGTTAACACTGGACCCGTGAAGCGGGCACTTTCTTGAACTGTAGTTAATCTCTTTCTTAATACTCTGATGAAGAACTTGAGAGGCCGAGCGGAACAAAAAAAGAGGACAGAGGGTTATAGAGAAAGAAAAGTTAAAAGAATGGAAATAGAGTCAGCCTGCACTGCAACAAAACCCCGTGTAGTTTATGTTTTATTTGTGTTTGTTTTGTGTGTAATCAGCCAAAACGCTTTTGACAAAATGATCAATTTGGCCATAGTGTTGCACACTTTTTCCTTCGTACAGTATACAACTGGTTTGGTACTGTAGGTTGGAGCAGCTGGCTATATCTCGCCTGCTGTTATACATTGTGCACTTTGTTCTCTACCTGGTATTTTATGTTGCTGCACACCATGTTATTTTATTCTGGGATTAGTTATTGATTTGTTGGATCTGGGTCTTGACTTATCCTTGTCTCACGTTGTTTTCTTGGTTACAATGTCGACACAACATGTAGTGATTCCCAGTTCAGATGGTGGGTTTAAGATGAAAACCAGTGGCTTGATGGAGTGCTGCCAGAATGTCTTAACCACACTTTTTACATCATTTTCTTTTTCTCAACCCTCACATTAAACCTATCGACGCGTTGTTTAAATCCTCTGAGCAATCACATACAACACGTCGTCTTCATAGCGGCCATATTGTTTCCACATTATGACCCAAAACTCATGAACACGTCGAAGTCGGACTTTCCCAACTCAGGAAACGGGACCATCGGAGGAGCACCTGAACGCACCGCTGGCCTTGCCGCAGGTGTGCGCTCCCTGATTGCCAATCTACTCTAGAGTCATGTTTGCGCCCACCTTATTAATGCTAAATCCAATAATCTCTCCTTTTTAGAATTAGATCTGGGCCCTTTAGCTGCAATATTCTACGTTGCTCCCCTGCGAGTCATTGGCGTTCTCCGTGTGCTGTTTGTCAGGCTGCTTGCAGCGGGTTTATTAGAATGTGTTTGCTGAAAACAGCTTCCTGCTGCGGCTGGTAACGAGGTGGATGATGGTGCCGACACTAAACTCTACATTAAATGTGTCACAAAAAAACCAAAGCAAACAGCTGAAAAAGAGGCTGAAAAAGAGGCTGAAAAGCTTTGAAGAACTGCAGAGTTGGTGATAATTCTCGCACGTTTAACATGAAAGAATGGACCCCGGAGTCTGTTCGTCGGGATCCTGCTCATTCCTGCAGTGTTTGTTTTGAGTAGGTAGTAAAGTACAGTAAGCCGTGAGTCGATCATATTCCTCGGGCCCGTTGTTTGGACCTCTCTGATTTATGGATGCAGAGCAGACAGCTCAGATGAAAGAGTCTCTGTCAGGTCAGAAGATACAGATAGCTTGTTGCCATAGCAACTGCTGTGGGCTAAAACAAAAAAAAAAAAAAAGAAGAAAATACGGAGAGAACAAATGATGAAACGATGAAACGGGTCAGTGAAAGATGACTTTCAAATTCAACAATGACTGAGATTGGCATTCAGAAAATAGATTGTTTGGGGATTTTTTTTTTAAAACACATATTTCTGCTCTGCACACACACACACACACACACACACACACACACACACAGGCATTAATCTGTCAGACTGCAGTGTGCGACAGGATGTTCCTTTCAGCTTAGGAAAGGCATGTGACCTGGAAAAAAATAAATAAAAATGTAGGACAGCAATTTAAAAAACAACTAAACCACTTTTTGGCTGAATGCTATTATTTTCATAGCTGCTGACAAGTGTTTTGTTCACGAGCATTTTGCATCTCCATGTTTTTTCTGTTGAAAACGTTTGGAAACGAGGGTGAATTTAAGTGTTTTTTCCACTGGGGGCAAACCTCGAGGCAGCAGTTATTACAACTTGGACGAGATCAATGTTTCAAATATGTTGTTTTGCTTCTTATGAAAAGCAGCTTTTTGGTAGGATGTTAAATTCCATTAATATTACGATTAAATAAAAATACGGCTTGTTCGGAGAATGGCAACAACAGTTAGTGGCTGCTGTTACATTTCCATATTCTTCACTGCACAAATACAAGCTATGACCCCAGTGGATACACATATATATATATATATATATATATATATTATACATGCACCTCCAAAACCTAGTAAACAACTTCATGTTGAGTAGCGCAGAGCAAGAGAAAGTGAGAAACACAGACTCTCTGTTGCATCACTTGCTCGTGCGACTCCATATTGAATCTCATCAAGGCTGAGCAGTGGACAATGCAGGACGATCATTTAGTTTCCCCTCTGCTCCTTCAGATCTGCCATCTGTCAAAATATCAATTTATTTCCCGCTTGCTCTCCAAAGAGTGCTGAGCACTAATTGGAAATAGCATGTTGCGTATTCTCTGTTCTGCACACACGGAGAGCGGCGCTATCAGTCCGTCTGCGATGTGAACATGATGCAATCACTCCCTCGTGCCCATCTGTAGAATAATTCTTTTATCTGCGAGGGATGTAAAAGAAATGAAGATTATGTGTGTCTGAGTGTGTTGCAGTGCGCTTGGAGACACACAAACACAAACATTATCGGTATTAATCGAGGCGACGCGGGGACATTTTTTTGCTCGGAGAAACATCTTATTAAGTGCGAGCACGCGAAGAACGAACTGAGGCGGAAATAGTGAAAGAATAAAGGAGACGTGACATCAACTCTGACCTTACAGTGACAATTTAATGTTTTTATAGTCAATTAAAACACAATTATTTTAACAGTTATAACATAGGAATGCATTCAAACCACTGTAAAAAAAAAAATATTAAAAAATTAAATAAAAAATCGAAATATTTTAAGTTTAGTAAGTTTACAAATCATGGGATGGACAATTATGACAAAAATCAGCCATTTCATATCATTGCAGGAGATATTTCCTTCCTCATATGCAAATAAAATGGCAGATGCACCCCCACCTCACCACAGTCGAGGTTTTAATAAACACACACTGGCTGTGCACTTGTACGCGTGGCTCACATCTCAAAGAACGTCACGAGGCGAGCACTAAGCCTTGCAGCACACCGTATGTAATTAAATATGCTAAAGAACATCATCAGCAATGGAGGCTGACGTGTTCCTAATTGATGAATAGAACATTAATTAGCAGCAGTATTGCGTCGCCCCACAGACACCAGCCTCAATCTGTCAATTAAAGTGAAATCAATCGCGTTGATGACTGCGGCTCGGTCGGACGGCGTCAACGCTTCACGTCTGCTTTCATCCGAAGATGATTAGCGACCCTGAAAAGGTTCATTTTGAGTTTTCTCATTCAAAAGCTGTCATCTCTTTCTTTCTCTCACTTTCATGTCTCTCACTGCTTTGATGGTTACATTTGAAATATTTTTTGAACACGGCGGCAAGGCCCAAGCCCTGACCACAGCCTTTACACGAGAAGAATAGACGCCCAGCTGGCTGTGATAACCACATCCATGTTCCCGTCAAGGATAAAAGATTCTTTTTGGATGCAGAGTTTTTTTTTTTTTTTTTTTTTGTAGGTGAATTTAATTTTCTTTCCTCGTGGTTGGAATTCAGGATTTTACAAGATTAACCAACTTTGATAACTTTGACAGAATTGCACTTATTGAAAGAGTAAAGTACATAACGCTTCTCTAAAGTTTTATGATGCATTATATTACACCACCACCGCTGGTTTCATAGTCATATATTTATGGCAAAATATGACACATGCAGTAGTGTTCTCAAATGAGTGTAGTCTGTAAATCAGCGGGGCGTATGTCCCAGTGGAGGTCAGCTAATCTCTCTTTCACTGTGAGGCTCACTCCAGAGGTGGAAGTAGGCAGGAAGCACACACACACACACACACACACACACACACACACACATGCACATGCACACATGCACACATATCCAGCCTATCCTGAACACCATGTGTGGGTCCACAAGGAGGGGATGTAGGGTAACACGCTACAGACCCCCTGCCACCCACACCTGCCTCCACGTCAGGCTGCACACACACACACACACACACACACACACACACACACACGCGCACAGTGGGGAGTATCTACTTTTATATAAAATGCCCCATTGGTTTGCGTAGTTCCTTCATCTGATTATGGACTGTGTTTCCTTTTGGTTGAAGATTGCAAATGAAAAGGATTAGAAATATCAAAGACGTTTTTATGGGCTTTACGTCCTTTTATGTCAATTGTTTAATGTCCACGAGCAGCCGTTTTACCCACACTGGATTGTAACCTTGAATGCATGAATCCTCTCTTTTATTGACAGATGCAGCCATTGTGAAACATAATCCTTAATAGCTCATTAAGATTGGCTGAAGGTTTCGGTTGTGTGTGAATAAGACGCCTGAGAATCAGCAGTGTAGGATAATGGAGAACATTTACTCCAGAACTATGAGTGAAAGTATTACCACTTTAATTCAATTCAATTCAAAGGGGCTTTATTTGCACAGGAAACATACGTTTACAAAGTGTAAAATATATATTATTTTAAATGCACAGTGAGCAAAGATCTACTAGAATACAGATGTGTGGTATTGCATCCTTGTAATAAAATATATAGTTAAATAAATAAGTAAAGTAAAACTTGAACTTGCAAACAGAGAAATTGTGATATTGCTCTTTCAGATAACTATATATGAATATATGTTGACTATATGAATTAAATACTAATATAATTATATAATATATATATATATAATATATAATTAATATAATTAAAGTGAGAACTGTGTAAACACTGCAATTGTTTAATTATTATTTGTTGTATTCTACTGTACTTTGTAGTAAATGATCTACATATAATGAGCTATAAACTATAAAGATAATAAATATGATGCATAGATAGAACAACATTATTTTAAATTAACTCTACCTCCTCCAGCTACAACATTAAAATGCTGCTTACATGAAAATGCATCAGTAATAATAATAATAAAAAAAAAAAGATGAGCCAAAAGTCTAAGTGAAAAAAACAAGAACTCAATTATCAAAATATATATGAAAGTGAAAAGTTTTTATAAATAATTTATTCCAAAGAATTATAGAACTGATTAAAAATAATATTCAAGCTGAAGAAAAACATTTTTGGACACTTCTTTTTAGTAAGAATATATTATTGTATTTTTCAAAGTTCAAGATCAAAACCTGAGCTTTCAGTTTCGATTCTTTTTCTTCAGATGATCAAAGCGTTCGGCTGGTTTAGCTCCAGAGTTCCAGCTCGTGATTGCAGCTACTTTGTCATGAAGTTTACACAAAGTGAAACATTCAAAAGCACTCAGTCTTTTGTCATTGCACCTTTCTATCAAATGGACGTATTCTAGAAAGCGTCATTTTAGACTTAATTATTAATCCATTTGGTGTCTTTGGAAACATTGAGCTCTCTTCTGGCATTTCAGAATAAAGTTATGTGAGTTAGGCATTCAGGGCTTGTATTCGGGTGTTCTTACACTGTACTTGTATTTAAATAAAGGATCTGAATGTTTTTTTTCCATCCTCACTCTCAGGATGTGTGGTATGAATTCAGAATTGATCACAGGTTATCAGAGGTAAATGCTAATGACTGTCTTCCACCTCGACATTATTACTGTAATCATTTCTGAGTCAGACATCCAGCTTCCTCCTTTCGTTGGTAAACCTTTTGCGATGGGAAAACAATATAAAAATGTATCTCCCAATTTTTGTACGGCTTGCAGCCTGTTTTGGATTCAGATGCGGCTTCTTCGGTGGTGTCTGTCGACCAACCTAATGATTGAAAGGCCATCAGTTTCCACAGAGCATATTTAACACATGACACTTGGTGGGCCCTTCCATCTAAAGTGGTTTACAGTAGCAGCAGTGCATACATCTTCAGTATGGGTGGTCCCAATGGGAACTGGAGCTCATATCCTGACAGTGCTGGTGCTGATATATGCGCAACCCACCGAGCTACACAGAAAATAAAATCCCTAACCTTGGCAGCTTTAGTGCTAGGCTCTACTCATTGAGCTCCATGGGAAATTGAGTTTCTAACCCCGGCCGTAGCAACACTTATACCCAAAAGGTCTGCAAAACTGCAGAATTTCAAAAGACGGATCACACTTTCATTTTCCTTTGGCTCTATAGAGGTCAATGGGGTCACCAAGGATAAAACTATATATGCACTTTGTTGAGTTACTAAGCGTTACATAGAAAACTGTCTACCAAGTTCATTTTTTTGAGCTACTTGCAACTTGATCTAATTTTCTAAGTTTTGCTTTAGTGCACGATGCTTTAATTTGGGAAAAAATATATTGGCAAAATGATGTTCGGGCTTGGTTGTGCTCGCTGAGTTATAAAAAAAAAAACTGTCACTTAAGTCTGCTTTGTTGTACATATCAAAAATAGGGCATAGTATTTCTTTTCATGCACATAAGTCCAACCTTCTTGTGAGAGAGTTTTATTTAAATATATCATTGTTTAGTCTTGCTAATGTATTTCCTGAAATGTTGGATTATTTTGTTTAACTTTTAATTTGAGAAATGTTATAATTTGAAACTTTTGCATTCAACCAACTAGAGCTGCTCCTCCAATCTATTGTATTCTACGTTATAAATATGCAGCATTGTGGACTTTCTTTGAAGGCTGTAGTCAAACTGTCAGGTTTTGACAAATATTTGTCAAAACCTGAATGTAGATTTTTGGGAAAGCTCTCCTGTGAGGGTAGCGTTTATCTTGTTCATCTTCTCCATCTTCTCTTGTCCTACATCGTAGACATTTCTGAAGGGAGAAATCAAGAAGGCAGTGGGGAGAGGTCTCTGGGTCATTGGTAAAGTGAAAAATGATCCGCTTACATCCAGGCTAACATTGCCCGATAAGATTGGGGGCAGATTGGACAGAGCTTTTCACATTAGAAAGACCAGCTCACCCACTCTAAGATGTAGGGCAGGGCTACTCAGGAGATAAAGTCACTGTCAGTGCGGTAAAAGCCGGCGGTGACACCGCAGACATCAGCACTTCCTCTAGATTATTCTCTTACAGTCAGCGAGAGTTATAAAGAGTTATTAAAGAGCCCAGGGAAGCGCCGGTAATCCAAGTCACTGTAATAATGGTTATGTTTTGAATCCGCAGATCTTCATAGCTGTACTTTAAGCAAACTGTTGTTTGTTTTCAGTAAAGCCAGATGTTGATCTTCAGGGATGAAACAATGACAACAAATGTTCAGTACTTTAAAAGCACAGGTCACAAAAGCGACATTTCATTTTTTGCAATAATGGAATTGTACTACGTTGCTCTACAATGGTGGAGATGTTAGATGTTTCTTTAAACAGCAGGACCCTTGCAGCTACAATAAATGCTTGGCTGTAAAGTTTCTACAAAAATGTAATCGTGGCTTTCGTGTCAATATGCGAGGCGTTTTTTTGGGAACAGAGTGACCTCCGACCTCTTGTTACCTTGATATGTTTTACACAGCAGAAAGCTGTCATATTTATTCTGCTCAGGCTCCGAGGATACACACACCAGTGTGTTGTTTGTTCAGCTTCTTTGGCCCCGTGTGTGCTCATGTGAGTGTGTGTTCACATACACCTGCACTTCTATCTTTGTGGGGACCGACTTGAGTTTTATGCTTTGAGAGTGAGGACTGCTATTAGCTTAACGTGCCGTCATGTTGCATTGTGGGTAATGTAGATGGCAGGTTTTGACAAGGAAGGAAAAGGTGTGGAATAAAAAAGAAGCACTGGTTTTTGAAGATTTTTTAAACAGCTTTTGACTGTTTATTGTGAGTCTTCAATAACGAAGAACATAGAACATTTATTGATCATTTTCTAGAACATTTGTGAGCAATGTGAGGCACAATTTATTCACAGTTTATCATTTAAAATCTTAGGGAATGTGTTTGTGTGACATGAGCAAACAACCAACAGCTGTCATCAGATTTAGACTCAAATGTTGCCAATGCTTGGTTTGTGTGTATCACACTGTGACTTCAACGTTTCAGGCTAAATAATTCCATCGCTCCGGGTGAGAAGACGGTTCAGGGCCGTTAAACCTCGCACAACCCCACTTCAAAACATCCGAACTGTCCCTTTAAAGATTAGGGAATGCAATTTATTACTGAGGGTCCTCAGTAATACAGTAGATCAACTGTGTGTGTGTGTGTGTGTGTGTGTGTGTGATCTCTTGTAACATCACTAGCATGTGCCTTCTGACTCCATGTGACATCGGATAAAATACCGATGCAGCAGCTTACATGAAAGAACAACAAGTCAGTGATGATCAGCCTATATGCTGTGACACAATGCTAACGCACACTTTTCCTAATAATAACTTTATTTCCTCTCTGTCCCCCCCCCCCCCTCCCCCCTCCCTCTCTCTACCTCCCTGCTGCCTGAAACAACAGATCACTTGGGCATCGAGTTTATGGGTAAGGAAGCTTTTCTTGTCTTGCATCTGCATGAGTCACAACTGTAAACGTCACACTGTATTAACATTGCACCGTGTGAGCGCTTGCATACAGTACATGCATCGTTCACGTGGACGTGCCTAATAGTGTCACGATATCATTTGTGCACATCCTCTACGGTCTCGGAAATGGACGCCACTGTCTTTATCTCTCTTCCCTCTCTGTACACGTATGTAATTATACAGTACATCATTATTTTCTGCACCTTCGCTATCTTTGTGCTTTCTTTCTCTCTTGCTTTTTCCTTCTCTTTCTTTCTCTCACAATTGCTTGTGAAGTGTCCCTTCAGAATTCCAATGTGCTGCAGTATCCTTGGAAACAGTGAGAACAGCGAGGCGGGCGGGGTACAGTGAGGGAGTTTTTATGATCTTGGCTCTGTTACCGAATGCACTCCTCATTAGCGCGTGTGTGTGTGCGTGTGCACGTTCATTGGCACACATTAAAAAGTGTGTTTCTGAAGTCCTTAGTTTTTTACTTTTGCGAGTTCGATGAGATTCTTCCTGTGATTGTGTGTTTGTGTGTTTCCAATGCACATGCCGGCAAGGCCTGTGCAGGATGGATGCCAGCGGCTCCTCCTCGTCGCTGCCAAGCTCCCTCTCCTGTTCTTGGCTCTCCTCGCAGGCTCTGTGTCGGGTATCACAGCTGAGGAGCGCTAGTTAACGACATGGAAGCTTGTTGTTAACTAGCGCTCCTCACTCTCTCAGTCGGTATAATTTGGGCCCTTTCCACACTGACAGGTTGGAAAATCAATGGATCATCAATGAAACGGGCTCCCCCTGCTTCTACATTCACAAAGTGAAATTTAGCAGCAGTGCCGTGCTTCCTTTTCTGCAGCACGACCGCTGCATTTGCAGTCAAACGAACGGCAGCTTTTTCTCGGGGAAACTTGCTGAGACTATGCAAACTTGGCAGTGACAGATGATCTTTTCCACAAAGCTTTCTTGCAGGTTTTTTCCATTTATATTCAGTGAAAGGTTTTTATGCCTCTGCAACATTGTTCAGGCTGCCACATTTTTCTTTGCCTAGCTAACATCTCTAGTCGTGCCAATGTCTTCCCCAGCATTGTGTTAAGCAGTGCGCAGATAGATAAGCACCTCCCACACTCAACCCTGGCTTGTCAGTGTCTGCGGCTCTGGAGGCTGTATGAGGCTTACATACCAATCCACTGAAACAATATGCAAAACAATTAAGTAAATACGTACTGTACAAAGTGGGTTACTCTGGAAAAAAAAAAAATTTTTTTCATCATTTTGAAGGAAAGATAGCGGAGGTTTTAAAAAATCTTGAATAATTTCCTCCTGCAACATCCTATTTCTGTTTATAGCAACTTATGTCATATCAATATTTGGGCACAGACCGACATTATTTACTTACCGTACGTCAAGGATCTGACCTTTTATAACGAAAGCTTAAAAAGTCAGATTTGGCTCTGATAAGATAAGACTCTGCTTGTTCGGGGAGCTTTTAAAGAATCAAAGCTGCAACAAGGATTCTGCTGGGAGGACGAATCCCCCTTTAATAAACACATCAGTAGTCAGGAGTAAAGTCCACCATCCACGCCTGTATGAATACTAGTCAGCTGGTAGCCAATCAACTGATAAATGAGCCTCTGAAGCATGAACAGAGCTGTTATTACTGCTAATGCAAGCACAACACTTTTCTGTGAACTAAGCTATTATATTTTTATATACACTCAGTGGCCACTTACATTACATTACATGTAGGAACAATCTAATGCAGTAGTACAACTGTCCTACCATAACATCTATCTTTACAAAGGTCATTATGTTTGCTTTTTGTTGACACAATAATCCACTTATATGTTTATTCACTTATATGTTTATTATTCCGGTCATAGTTAAAGGCCTATATTATATACAGGGTCTACTTTTCTATTTCCAGGGTAATATCTCTGCGTCTCTGGTATCTCTGGTCCAACTTTGACCTCAATGCTAAAAACATATTATTAACTAGAATGGCACTCGGAGAATGTAGATACTAAGACAAGCTTTATGTGCACACTATTTTTATATCGCTTTTAAACTAAATAGTCAGTCTAACTCTATGGTATCGACTGTGTTTTCCACATAAAACACGCGTCTGAGATCCCTCCGCCCAGGCCATCACCCACCCAAGGCTTAATGAAATAATATATTCAAGAATTATTAGATCCTGCATTCATCTTCATACATCTTTTATACTGCTCGGCAAAAAAGGGGCGAAACATTTTTACTGTATCTAGTCAGTCAGTCACGAGGGCATCAATATTTCCTTTCCATCAGAGATCACTGAGCTCTGACTGTATGTTCCATCAGGTTGTAAATCAATGTGAGAGAAAAGTGTTACAGGCAGCTATTTTTGGGGTGGGATGGATTTTAAGTCATGTTGATTTTCAATTTCCAGCCGGAGGGTTTAAGGTGTGTTTGTGCTTGAATGAGGCAGTTTGGTGAACGAGAGCAAAGATGAATGGAGCTCGGTGGACACATTTGTGTTTGTGCGTTTCATACAAGACTCGTACGGTATATCTCCAAAGCAGGCATCGGGTTACTGACATTTATGTCGTTCAGTTTACATGTGGAGGCGAGGTAGAAAAAGTTTTCATTTCACTCTGCTCGACTTTGACAACTAAGGGACTGAAACACATCGTGACTGCATAAATATTAGGCTTTTCTGCTCAATGTCAAAGCAAAGAAAAGGAGATGAGTAACAGGAAGGAAGGAAGACAGACAGACGCAATGCAGAGTGATTAGCAGCAATCACTTTACTGTCTGCCCAGAGATCACTTTTCAATCAAACAGCATCACAATTTCTGCGTTTCTTTCCCTTTCTCTGTTTTCCTGAAAGTTTCTGCGAATGAGTTTTGAATTCCTGGAGGTGCAGCTTTGTTCTTTTCAAATAAGCTGCTACGGCTGCTGCCAGGAACATCAAATGCAGTAAGTCTGTTCACACAGGTGTACAATAGCAGGTGTACCATGGAGCCGCGTGTACAGTTCCAGAAACATTTTTACACACAATAGGAGAGTGTAACATTTCTATTAGTTTTGCAGTTTTTTTTTCCCTTGGATGATTTAGTATACATTGTTTAAAAAGTCGAGTTGCCTCATTTATAAAGCACAATACAAGAGAACAGTGTTGTGAAATATGATGCGTGAGGACAAATAGCACGAATGCAGTGACATCAAAATGCAATTCTGGATGTACAAAAACAAAACATGATTATGGCCGTTTTTTAAGCTTCATTTGTCAGAGCAGTCCTAATATTACAGTAAGAAGGATGTTGGTGGACGGTGACAGCAAAGGCTTGATTCCCCTTGAGATTCAGCATCAACCACAGAGCAGATGACCTCAAGTGACCAGAAATCTGGGGAAGCTTAGCGGGCAGCTCCGTGAACAAGCTACAGGTCGAGGACGAGAGAATATGTAAGAAATGCACCAGCGAAAACAATAGAGCCAGTCACTTTATTCAGTATGTAAATGGGTGAATAAAGCCATTCTGGGTAATGGAGGAAAAGGACCGTGACCAGCCAAGAGAGCATGCTTACTGTAGCACGGCAGACCTGCATAAATACTGACTTTATCCACCATCAGCAGTCTGCACGCTGGCACACGAGAAGGCTAATGCTCAGGGCTGTGAGGCTGCTCTGCGCCGCTCTGCGCTGCTCTGCGCTGCTCTGCCTGCGTCCTGCGATCACTTGTTCTCAGTGACCCATTCCTGTCAATCCCGGCTGCAGATACGGCACAGCTAGGTACAGATCAAATATTCAGACATGGTGAAATATTGAATACTATGGTTCAATAAATAATCCAAAAAAAAAATCCAAGTAGTTGTAAATATTGTGACTGAAAGTCGCTACAACCGCGTTTTTTCTACGTCCCTTCGTTTGCTGGATGAACCCAAATGACAGCTGTGCCGAGGCTGCAGGTGACTAATTATAAGTGGGATGAAGAGCACGTGTAATTCTCAGTCCTTAAGCTCTGCTTTTCTGTGAATTTTCATTTTCATGCAGCAGTGAGCCGCGCCTCATGTTGATGACACTTGATCCGTCTGGAGGCTGCAAATCTTAACAGAACTCGAAACCGTATTGATCTGAGATAACGTTGTGCTTTGCTGTGATGAAGTTTCAAACCATCAATAGCTTATGTGCCTCTGTGAAAGTTTGTTTGTTGAGCCGTCAGCCCAAACCAGCCGTCAATCATTCATCCAAATTCTGCCTCTATGTCAACCTTGAACCAATTCCAATGTGCTGCCACTAAACATTACGTTTTACTGCCCTCAGACTGGAGGCCACAGTTTAATTCATAATTGTACACATGCAACACAATTCAATAATCCTTAGCCTAATATCTGCAACAGACCTCGACAGTGTCAGCGCCTGCCAGCAGTCTGACTCGTCCATATGTCCAAAACATTAAATATAAATCCCTGAATGACTCACAGGCCTGGCACCGCCACGTTTCAGTCCTTTCTTTCTGATTCTGAAGAGTGCAGCCCCCCAGTCAAGCCAAATGGACCAATGTTCAAATGTGAGGGTCCAGATCACAAAAAAAAAAAAAAAAAAGCACTTTGTGTCCTCTATTTCTGTTCGTATGTCATGAACCCCAGCTCACCAGGGTGTGTGCTTGATGTAGTACAGACAGAGAGCTGCTGATTCCTGTATCTATAGTGTTACATTAATGTACAACCTCCTCTAAAACATAGGCGTTGTTGTTAGTAAAACTGGATAGTAGTGGCAGTTCACCCAAAGTGACGTAAAACATATTTCTTTAACGCAGAAATATATTTCTTTTTCGGTTTTATTTGCCGAGGTTTTTAGATATTTGTCTCCACTGCCATCCCAACACAATTACTGTCAATCTTCAGTAGAAAGAAGTTCCTGAGTAACTTGGATTTTTCTTTGAGCAAACAACATTTTCATCCACTTCCACCTTAATTCCTGTGGCGGCAGAAATCCATTAGATATTGTAAAGCAAAAAATATCTGCAAGATGCTTCTTTACTTTAAATTGGAGGCAACTCTCTGACAGATGGATGAATGCAGCTCCTCTATGCTGTGTCAGCACTTCAGAAAGTATTATGTTTATATGTCTGGGTAATATATCAAGCAATAAGAGTCATTAATAACACACTAAAGGCAGTAAAGGCTAAAAGCTTTAATCTTTATTGGCTATAAGGCAAGGCTATTTTCCCACTTACTCCATCACTTATTGATTTCTCTCTTTCCAGCCTGCTCACCTGTATGGAAACATGGCAGATGTAAACACAGTCTGAATGCATATGTACAAAAAGGTCACAGCAACACCTCCGTAATGCTGCTGCTACCACCTTTACTGTAAAATATTTATCATATTGTTCTATAGTATTACTGTATATAAGTGACCAGCAGAGAGAACTGGAGGTTGGAAGTGGAAATAAATAGAAGATGTGACCTCCCAGCCCCCCAGATGGAACAGGAACATGCTTTTCCTCTCTCGAGCCGTATGATTTATTCACATCAAGAGAGTGTGTTTGTGCATACAGTAGGTGCGTCCAAACAAGGACGTGGGAGGGAGGCTTAAGTACTGCTTGACCTTGGCAAATCAGATTTATGATTGGCCTCACACCGAGCGTGCCGCATGCATATATAACATGCAAGTCTGACTGTATGTGATAAACAGCACTTTTGAACTCTAAACTTCGTGCGTGTGCATGTGAACTTACACGTATGTGTGTCAGATGAAGTCATCCCAAGTTCGAATTTTAATTTGGTGTTTTTTTTTTTAAGTTCCATCCTTGTCCTTGTCTCCCATCTGAAAAAAAATTTAAAAAACCCAGCATCACCTTTTCTTTTAAAAGTGTCTTTCCATCACCTCACAGTGTCAACGCTGCATCTTCTCTACTTAACAAAACACTTTTGTGAAAAATTGCACTTAAAAACATGTGGACGACAACGTCTCCATCTCCACTCCTCACCTCCAACCCTTCCTTCCATCGCCTTACATAAGGTAAGCTCGGGTAGGTTTAGGCACAAAGTGGATTTGGTTCGGGTAACGGAAGGTTTGCCTTTAGGAAAAGATTCAGGTCGTGGTTAAAAGAAATGTACGCGACTGTCGGCGGGTAACAGAGTGCAGAAGCGAAGTCTCCCCGTGTAAAAGAGGCCTTGAAGATAGAAGACAAATGTAGTTTATCGGCATTTGCTGAAACAGCTGCTGATGTCATTTTTCTTGTGAGGACAGTCTCCTCTGATACATTGAATCATTATCAGAGCTGATACTGTTATCAGACAAACGGGGAGTCAGCCAGACATGACTAATCCACAACCTGCGCTGTTTCCTTGTCACTATCAGGTTGGAATTGTCACAACATAACGTTATGAAGCATCCTACGAAACCTTACAATTTGCAAAAAGTAACGTCTCTCGTTAGTTGAAGGGAGACTCTTACACCTAAACCCTCTTACGTGACACTCATCCTGGGAAAAGGGTTGTATAATGTTTACGCTCTGTCTGTCTGTCTCTCTGCCTTCCCTGCAATCGACCTCGGCGTGCACCCGTAGGACGGCCCCCAGCTCCCTCTAATGATATAATTATAGCCAATAACCCAACGTGATGACTCAGGCTGATTAGCGAGATCAAAACAACGCTGGCCCCGAACATAACTTAGACCTAGATGGAAGGAGAGAAATAGGGACACAGAGGCGAGGAAAAGACGCACCGACAACGCGCTAATAGACTCAGTGACATCAGTTATTTCAGGCCGGGATTATGTACGACAAACTGCATGTGTGGTCGGTTATGCAATATCTGTGTGGGCATCAGTAGCTTAAAGGCTACAGCAGTAAGCTCGTGCTGAGAGATCTCTGGTTTGAATTCCCTGACAGGCCTTAAAAATCTTGATGTGGTTATGAATTAGTGACGCTCTGCTGTCAGCGTGCCCTTGAGCAAGACACAGCGGCTGCATTTGTGTCGCTGTGCAGCGAAGACGCTGGTGGATGTGTCCTGCAGCTCCGCGCAGTGATTTCCTGAGCAGCTGTAAAGAAGTTCATCTTTTTTCTACTGAAGTGGCTATTCAAACCCATCCGCAGTAAAAATCTGTCTCAATCACCTCCATGTAAAACCCCAACACCTTGTGTCATCGTCGAGCTTCTCCAAGGTCTGAGCCTCGCTAAATAAAACTCGATTGATCGCCTATTAATGCATCTGAAGGCAACTATGATTTACTTGTTCGTAGCAAACAAGACAGCTTCCGTTTTTCTCCACTAATGGCGTCCGTCCGCCGCCATAACTCTTCTTGTCTGCATGTATTCAAGCTCCATTACATGTGGCATCTATTTCTAAAGCAGTCAGCGTCTATTGGACCATTACTCGATGTTGTCGAGCTGATAAAATGAGCTGAAAGGCTGTGAGGTAACTAAGAATAGCAGGTGTTGCTGGAGAATAGCAAATAGGTGTTTGTGTATTGTAAATGGGGTTTGAGTTGTTATTTTATTTCAATTTGGTTTATTTATCACAAAAGTAATTACATTTATACAGGAGAGAATCTGCAAGGCAGATACAACAGGCCCCAGAGAGCTGTTGCACCGCAACTGGTTGTTTGATGATTTGAAATGGCTGTTTGGGTGCTGTAAACAACGATGTTAGAAATTAAAAGTGAGTAAATTCAAATCTCAAAAGTGTGTTTAATTCTGTGTTACGGAGAGATTTCTGTATAGTATTAATTTAGTATTAAGTGTCTCTGCGAGTATTGACTGTGGGATCTTGGCATACATACTTACGCACACAGATGTGTCTTCCTCTTCCTCTTCCTCTGTCTCACACACACACACACACACACATGCTTACAGACTTGTACATGATCTATGACTTTATTATCCAAATAGTGTGTTGTTCAAACGTTAATGTGACTGCTCTGTTTTGTTTCCCTACAGAGAGCAAAGAGGTGTACAAGAGGCAGGTGCTGTCAATCACGTCCATCGCTATGGCGATCAGCCTCCTGGGAACCCTGTGCATGGCCCTCTACTGCCGCAACAAGTAAGAGGATAAACACACAAAAGCGTACTTATAGACTTTTTTTTTTAAAGGCACAATGAGTGTGATTTGTGGTGGCAGTTTGTAAACACAGCATTCAAAGTTGTCTCAACAACACGAGCTAGGTTAGCGATCTTCAGTCCAGCTAGCTAATGGGCATGGTATTTGTGTCCAGAGAAATTAAGCGCCGCTTCTCGAGCTTCCAACTTAGCCACGGCAGAACCATGCCCCGAGGCAGGAGGAGCCGAGGAGTGACAGTTGAAGGCAGAGAAACGCCTGGAGACGTCCGGGACACAGCGAAATTAAAAGAAAAGCGAAAACGCAGACAGAGGGCTGCAGGGCCGACGCCGCCCCGCACTTCTAGCAGGTCATTTGTGATAAATGAGAGGGATTTTTTTTGGGGGGCCTTTTTACGTGCACATTTTGTAAAATAACAGTTTTAAATGTACAAAGCTTCATGACATAGTTGAACAATAGTTCCAGTTTCACACAGCCTACAGTAGTTGGCCGTCTGCTGTTGATAGTAATGACATTGTGCAACAAATCACACAATCATATCAGTTTTAAACAAACACAGTCAAAGGTATGTTGTCCAAATGTCTACACTATGTCTACACTACTCTTCTGAAGCTGTGTGCACACACTGTGCACTACGCTAAGGAATTACCGCCGACATTTCAGGTGTTGGTTACGTGTCACAGAAATAACTGGTTTGGGTTAGGGCTAAATTTGGGTTCAGGTTAAGGTAAGGGGGAACACAAATTGATATGCAAACAGACTTTGACACAAGGCACACACACACACACACACACACACACACACACACACACACACACAC
>CALSBV010010813.1:729311-771082 GCA_943590825.1 Bovichtus diacanthus
ACACACACACACACACACACACACACACACACACACACACACACACAGTTCCAGGGCTGTAATTGGACATTCTCACCAAATTCTTTCCAGCCTTGCACAAATGTGACATATGGATATGAATATGTTGGCAGGTAAAATTAGCTGCAGTGACATGTAATTTCATCCCAACCAGCAGCAGTTTTTTTTTTTTTTTTTTTTTCTTCTTCCATTTGAAAAGAAAGTTGCTCCAATGATTTCCAAACTTTCAAACTTACCTTGATCTTTCATGAGTCCTAAATTGGCAAAGTGTTACAGTACCTGATAATAAGCAAACAAAATGCCCAAGGAGACATTGTGTTAATTAAGTGAAGGAACATGTTGAGGTATCAAACATCTTGAAGGAAATCCCAGACTGGATATTTGCAACAATTTGTAAACCTCATTATGTGCACGCACATATTCATAGCCCATTATAACCCAAAGGTCATCTCATGGCTCCTGCTCTCTCGCTCTCTCCTTTCCGTCCTTCTCTCTCTATCTACATATTTCTGCAGTGCACGCCCTGTGTGTGCGCGGTAATTGGCATACGAATGGCCTACATCCATTCCTGGCCGTCTGGAGAGATACTATATTCTGAGCGGGATGGGTCAAACATCCGTATGTAACTGCAGTCTGTCATTCGGGGTGTATGGACCGTTGAGCAGGCTGTGATAGATGGCACTGTAATTCCATAGGCTTCGCTCTGTAATATAATGATGTGAGTGAGTGAGCAGCCTGACAACAAGATAATCGGATAAAGGCATGATGGACAGGCACTTTCAATGAATCCGTAATTGAGTCAGGAAACTAGCTTGTTCAATGGAGAAGATGCAAAGAGATTGGGAGGAAGTGTTGATTCAAATCTGAGTGACCTGATTGAAGAGGAAGTCAAAGTAATTTTTTTCTCACATTGTGATATAAAGAGCCAGACCAAAATATGGCTAAATGAAAGACGAGTGATTCTTCAACTCGTGCTGTCGTCGTTGCTCTTTAAAGGGCAACATGCTGCGTGGAGTGTATTTGGAGAGTGACACATTTTACCCTCTTTTACTCTTCTCAAATACATTCACACTGAGGTTAAAGTGCAGGCTTTGAGCTTTAAATGTGTGTTTTAGTGTGTTCGCATCTATGTGTTGTATAGAGTCCCCCACTTTTAGGACACACAATCTGACTGTGTTGGGGTCCGAACAGTTAAATGTCACTTCACCTAAATCCAACTGATGGTGAGTTTCACTGCCCTGAGACGAGACTTAAGGCAGAAAGCTTCAGTAAAGACGTGGCAGAGCATCATCACAGTGTCTGTTAAGGTCTGCGGGTCGTGTGGACTTCAAGAAAATCCCCCAACATCAAAGAAAACAAGTTACAAGTTTTACTGTCGGCTGTGGATGTCAACACCCTTCAACCTTAAACACTAATGTGTTTACACTTACACTGTGGTGCAGTGCACAGGCAACTACATTTCTATTGAGTGATCTTAATTTCAACCCTGTCGCCAGACAAAACCGTCGATATTTAACAATTCAGCAAAACCTGGAATTATGTCATCGATTTTAAAATGCTGTCTCCTGCAGTAACTAAGATCGTGGTTATGGCAAATAAATGACGGGTAAGCGATTCTAAGAGGTCGGCAACTACAACACTTGGTCAAGGTTACAGTTCATACTACGATGGCACTCGGAGAGCGCAGCCGTCCGCCAAGGTCAGCGGTTCATTCACATGCTGCTCGGATGATCCCACTGCAAACTCATCCTGCTGACAGAAAAAACATATATATATTATGAGATGTATATATTATCCGTCATTTCCCGTCATCTATATGGCATATAATCCCCACCGAAACAACGTTAAAGGCATAACAATATGATCATAATTAACTCTAATTCAAAAGGGGAAAGAAATCAGTGGGTGCTGACCAATTTCTGTGACCTGTGAGATTGAGCTTTCTACCGAATACAAATTGGTATTAAGTACGTCTGTTAGACCGCTTCATAATAATACACGAGCTCCCCTAATCAAACGTAGCCTGAGATGTAAATACAGGGGATCAGGCTGGTTGTGAAAAGTAGGGGAAATTAGAGGCTACATCATTCGAACAAGTCTGATTTTATTTTTCTGCAGCGAGCGCATATGCTTCTATCACAAAGAGCAAACACACCCGTTTGCTTGCTGAAGCATCCAATAAACAAGCAGATTGTGCGAATCTTTCCAAGAGATAATGAACCCTTTTATATTAACACTGTTTCTAAAAGTAGTCTGTACCAAATGTCACAGCCTCCTTCGAAGAAAACATAATGAATGTGCCATGGAGGTGGCGAGGACGGGAGTTTACCACGAGGCTGTTTGTAAACACTGCCTTTACATGGCTGTCGTTCAGCGGAGAATCTGCCAGACTGGAAGTCTGAAGGCTTCGGCGGCTGTATCTGATAATGAGCATACCTTCCGGCTCAGAATGAAGTCGTGATAAAAGGGTTTGGTGTTGTCAGTGTAATTGCACAAACTTGGGTAACTAATGTCGTTATAATTAAGAGCATGTAATGTGCACTGGTCTTAAACACGAAGCAGAAGAGCTTCCTTCAGATGAATGGGAGGGATCAGATTACATTATCTCTACACGTCTTGTCACCAGTCGGCTCTGCTTCTATGTGAGATTAGGGTCAAACTAATTTGTTTTGCAGTCAATGACTTTACTCCTCCGGTGTCTTTGCAGTTATAAAGCGCTCTCGATCGGTTTAATAAAAACACATGTGAGGAATGAAGAGTCTCAAACATCTTAACAAAATGTATTAAATGGAGTCAAGGTGCATCACATCAACTGGGTTTGTATTGTTATTGTCTTGGGAGGACAGAAGGAGAGGTATAGATGGTAAATAGCTCACTTTCTTCTTCTTCTTCTTCTTCTTCTTCTTCTTCTTCTTCTTCTCCTCTGTCCTCAGGGGCATGAGACTGGTAGACTGTAACTCTCCTTGGCCTCTGACTCATTTTTAAAAGCGTGGAAGAGTCTGAAGATTGGGAGAGAATCCTGCTGATGCTCCACAGAGTCCTTTACAAGAATATAGGATATCATGGATATTTAGTAAAGAAGCATAAAGGCCAATAAACTCAGTCTTTGGACTTAGTTGTGTATAATGTAGAACATAAATAATATCATTCTCTGATCTATCCTTTAATCCTGGTGGTTTTCTTCCTGATTGTTTTCATGTTCCTTAGTGTTTTGTCAGGACAAACTGCAGGATCCTTAACATTACATGTGTGATATTGTAAATCTGTGTCATTTCTTTCTTAAAAATTCAAAATGATGGATTAGTTGCAGGTGGGAATGTTGACACTGAGGAACCCTTAAAGCACGTTTTACTGGAGGTCATTGTGGAGAGGATGGATTTGACCTCTTAAGTGAATACAACTGAGGAAGGCTAAAGGATTTATCCATATATTTGTGTACAGTTTAGCAACTCAAAGCCACTGCGACCGCCACACCACGAGGATTCAATAATCATTGACATTATATACTGATTAGTTGGGGTGGAAACCTGCAGACCTACACACGATTCGTAGTAATTTAGCTGACAGTGGTCAAAGCTTTCCTGAAAATAAATCCCACTTGTGCATCATCCTTTTGTTCTTTCTCTTCAGGAGGCGCAGAGAGAAGCTCCAGGCTCACCTGAAGGAGAGTCGCAGTTTGAAAAACTACACTGCTAATTCCCATAATGCCCTGGATACCAAGCTGAGGGTGCCTAACCTGCAAATGCACGAGGTGACTACTGCTGTTTTTCCTTTTTCCGTCTCGACTTTCTTTCAAAGTGTCGTTGCCCTCTCCTGAAGGGCACCCATACATGTGCATACGCATGGAAAACGTACTAATGTGTGTAAGTCAGGCTGCTCCCGTTCCCTTTCTTTGAAGAGCGGCTGTACGAACGGATGTTTAGAAGACAGCAGAACTTGGATGACATTGACTCGAAACTGCCGCGGTTAAGACTGAAGAGTGGGACTTGATATTGGTTATTTCAAAGACCGTCTCCAGTTGCTTCTAACAGCATAAATATACAGCACACCCAAGAAAAACCCCCGTTCTGAAGTTAAATGCCATAAGCCCACATATAAAATGTTTTGTTGCTTAGATTGTTGCTTAAGTCAGCTAATATTTAAAGTGTGATATCTGGTAGCAGCGCCCCTGAAGAGATTATCACAAATCAGGCATATACAGTAGGAATATTACACCTCAGAGTATTAGCATCTATCATTGAGTCCATCACCCCCCTGTAGTTTTTATCTGCTTATGAATCATCTTGAATTCCCATCTCCACCTGGCCACTTTCATCCGGCTCACAGGTCTTTGAGTGAGCAATTGTTCAGTGGTTTGGGAGTCCGGCGCCGGCTAGCGATGTCATTCATCATCCTCTCAGCACTCTTTGTCATCGCATCTCTCCCAGACGTGTGTTTCGGAGTGGCTGGCGTGGAAAGCGTCACATTAATTCGAATGTCAGTAAAAGCCCACATCTTCCATCGCCTTGGGGGAGAGTACGTATGCATGTGTGTGTGTGTGCACTATTGGGCATAAATTAGCTGTATATGTTTTTACATGTTTATCATATAAGTGACCCGTGTAATCTACACAGGTTTAACGTGAAGCCTTATTGGATACATTGAATGTTTCCTTCAAGGGCATGATTCAGATTTACACATCATAAACACATTATCAGCAGGAGGATGCATCAGTGTCATGTTAGACCCAGTTTGCATGAAGTAGAGATAATTACTGGTAGTTCATGAAACAGCTGAAAATCCTTGGTCTGATCTTTGCAAAACATCTGCATGGGTTATTTTACAAAACACAAAACCAGACCTCAAATGTTGTGGAATGATGCTAAGCTAAGCTAACTGCCCACAAATCCCGTATTTACCGTACAGACATGGGAGTGTGGTGTCGTCAGTAGCTCCTCCAGAGCTAAAGTGTAGGCAGGCTTCACCTCAAAGGAACCGGTTATCAAATTACGCTTGTCTCTTTTTATCAGTAAAAGTCGTATCACACAGGCGACACACAGTTCACACTTTATTTGTGGCATCTTTTGCCGGAAATCAGCCGTTTTAATGACGGTGCTCACTTCAACGCGTGTAATTGTCGGGAGCTCCATCGATGCCCAAGACGCTTGTGATTTGTTTATTCTTTTTTTTCTAATTATAAATCCTATATCTTCACACAGGCCTCTCAAGCTGGTCAATTCAAGGCCTAACTTGAATCAACAAGTCAAAGAGTGTCTGATTAAAGCAGGACTGCACAGGCCCTGTCCGCTTTAATCACGGGCTTATAGACTTTAAAACATAAGGGAGTTCTTGCCTGTGGATATTGAGTTTCAGTTCACAAAAGGTTCAAATAAGATATAGCTTGAAAACAGAGCTAACCAAAAGTAATCTGTAAAATGTGGAGTTTGTGAAGACGGCGTGTCAGGTGTGCCACCTCACGTTACCCTCAAGCGGAGCTCTCTGCCAGGGACAAACTGGCTTCCCAAACCTACATGGAGATCAAGGGAAATGGCAGCGGTGCAACCTTCTACATGGATTCAGATCTTATGTTTGTGCAGCCATTAGAAGAACATCATATTACGTTTCAACTTCAACCTGAATGTCACAGTAACTGAGAACAAACAGGAGGAGATCTTCTTTAATGTGCACATACAAACTGTGTGCCCGCACGATTCATGCAAATAGTTTAATGTTTATTTATCAACCTGGGAGAAGACACACTATAGCAAAACAGATGAATTATTGATAAGGAAGATGTGTATTTTATGTACTTACCTACTGTATTTGTACCTTCCTTTGTTGACACTCTACTATATGTTTGGCCTTTTAACTTGAAACTCTATTCAACCTTCAAGTGTTTAGCCCTTTTAGGACATTATTGCTGTTACTTTTCTATCTTTCCTATTTTTTCGTAATCTTTTTCCTGCTTTTTTTTTCATTGTGGACGTCAATGGCAGGATGTTTAAAGCCACTGCTCTTTCAACTGCTTCTTTCAGCTTGAAACTCCGTTCCAACTTTAAATGGGTCACTGCACCTTATCACTTCAACTTTGTGGTATCTGCTTCGTACTTTCTGAGAAATCACAGTTTAGGTTTTATGCTTCTTTTAGAGTTTAAGAGACTTCATAATAGATGTGAATTTGGCCCAGAGTGGGTCAAGTTAAATATTGTAACATGTTCATTCAAGCGCCCACAGATTATGCTTTTTGACCCTTGTGGTTGATAAAGTAAGCTTTCACTGCATTTGTGACTCAAGGCCAACATCTTTATACACACACATTCAGCTCCCTTTACGTAAACATTATTTACACACATTATATAAATGTTCAGCCACAAACTGCAAATCACAGTTGATTAAAAGTTTCACTTTTGTTTTATTAAGGTGACTTTTCATTATCTTTTCACAAACAAACTGACTTGCTCGTGTGAACAGTCTTAATATTGTATATTTATATATAATAGTTGTGATTTTGTTCATTTGCATATTAATGATGATCTCTTCTGCCAAGAAAAGAAACAGTAGACTATAAAAGTAGGAAATTGTAAAGAGTTTAACATACTACAATAGAATCACATTTAACCAAAACATAACAGGAAACAATTCAAAAGCGTCTTTTGTCTCTTATTTAGCTAATTACTCTATTAGCACTGGCTCATGAAATTACTGACTATTGTTAATTTACAGAATGTATTGTTGAGAAATCAAGGCCGATCTTTCCTGTATAATATATATTTATTTAGTTACGAGAGCCTTCGGGGGAACTGACATGCAAATTATTATTATTATTATTATTATTACTTTGATTTTTTTGTGTCTATGACCCAGAGTCAGATTGATTTCTATCTGCAGGCGATCGATTACGCACATTTGTGACTACAGAGAAGCGCGGGGTTAATGAACTTATTCCACTCTTTGTTACAGTTCTGTTGCCTTCGCCACAATTAAATTCCAATTAAGTCGTTCTAATCCGACTTCAACAGAGATTTCATTTGAATTCTTTTTCACTTAAGCACATGTACATGTAGTCTAACATGCACATAGAACTGGGAGGTCATTACAAAGGCATCATAACTATCCAGCAGTGACCTGTCATGGAAAATGAGCTTCTTTGATTAGCACCACATGGGCCTTTGTTGGAAGTATTTGATTAGGCAGTGAACTGAAGAGCAGCTCTGAGTTAGCCGAGCTCTCTCTATCAATCAGGTTTCACCGCCCTATCATGTATTCCACAGGTGTTCCACCGAGTCTGTCTGTCACGCCACATAATTGAAACTGTTCTGTCTCTATCATGAACAAGACTATCCTGAGCCTGCTCTGCTAAGCTTAGATCTCAGTCTACTGTGTGTGTGTGTGTGTGTGTGTGTGTGTGCGTGTGTTTAAAATGCTCGAAGGCTATTATTGATGGCAGCATCTCTGCACAAATCATAATCACAAATCTCCTGGTTCCCTCCGGATGGTCTGTCAGTGTAAAAAAAAAAAAAAAAAGTCAGTGCCAGAGGCATACGTTGCGTGCTAGTCCCTATCTCCGAGATTAAAACATCCATTACAGCGCACGCACACACCAATATTTATCCATTTATATACACCATTACATGCTCCCTTTGCACCACAAATGTCCAGACTTGTCACGAAGTCACTGTCAAAGCACTGATTACTTTTGCCTGTTGTATCTGCGTGAGTTTATGGAGCTAGAAAGCTTTTCAAAGAGTTCCTTTGCCTGCAGCTACGTGAGAAAACATCACTTTTATATTGATGACCTCTATAAACAGTCAGTATTGCTGTATGACACATGCACAGTTTCAGTTTTTTTTTCCTTGAGCAGTCTTTCTAAAGCCTGGATCTATTTTCAAACCGAAACAACGTCAGCGGTAACTGATTGGAGGCACTTTTCCCTCTTTGAGCTGCGAGGCAGAGCTCTTTGTTGGTCTAGAAACGGATAAATAAGTTAAACAAAAGACTTTTTTTCTGCCTGTAACTGTAGAAGCAAAGCACTGTTACGTCTATTCCTTCAGTGAGGACGAGCGGGGCTGATTATACTTCCATTTAATTCTTAAACATGAATAAATTAACTGCTGTTTGAATAATTGTCGTCCACTGTCTTAGGTCGCGAGCAGAATGTCCCACTTATAAGTTCATATTTTAGGTTTTATCACAGCCTGAGAAATAGACGACTGGAAGCTTCTGTATCAGTTATCAGCTGAGACGTGCATGGTGTCAGAGCCCCAGAGAGTGAGCAGAGATGAGAGAAATGTTTAGCAATTAGACTGCAGAGAGATGCAACAGGACTGCACTCTTTGTACTTACAATAATAATCAATGCACTCGTAAACACGTCGTCCAGAAATATAGCATTACGCTTCCAAAATAATCACAAGTTTTCCTTTAATGTGACATCATTTCTATACTTGTTGTAATTTCTTTTCATTTTTTCTTTTACTTTTCTCACACCAAATACACACATTTGTCATTGAAGTTGCATCTGGTTGCCTGAATTGATCCAAGCACATTACAGTATGAATATTATTGATGCTAGAAGTGCTAGTAGTGTATAAATCAGTGAATTTTTAATCAGTCTTTCCGTTCTTTCGTCATTGAAAGGCTGTTCTGGATCTTCATGTATCTATGTTCCACTTTGTCAGCACTTTGGTTGTGTAAACTTCTGTTGAAGCTCTAAATATAAGTACACCCAATGCTATGACCCAAAACCAATAATTAAATATCAAATTATTCAGACTTCTGATGTGTGTTAATATTTCAGGGCCATTGACTTATTGATTAGCAGAACAATTGAGTCAACCAGTGTCATTTTAAAGCTGCTTTCAGCAACGATGTGCGTCCCAAAGACTATTAACCATCTTTAATTTGTGAAGAAACTGCAGCACTTTAATATCATCGTATTGTATCCCTGAATATATAATAATATATATAATATAATATAAATGTAGCCGCATTATTTCAGAGTAAAATTCAAAGTCGGCGTTGCCTTACGCTCTTGAGTGTTATGAAGTAAACCATCTTTTGAGGGCAAAAGTGCAACTCAGTCACTCAGAGTTCCTAATGAACCTGCCTTCTAATCATCTACAGATCTGCTTCAGCGGCGCTGCTAGTCTATATATAAGTGCAAGTTAAGAAAGAAAGTATGTCACGGATTTATAAGTACAAATCAGTCATCAAACATCTGAATGGTCATATAACCAAGGCAGCAACTGTGCCGCTAATGAGGCTGGTGTCCTGCAGAGGGGGCTAAAAAGGGAATGACAGTGACAACCTTGTTAGTCAGACATTAAACTCAGAACTTTGTCCAAAGACAAAAAAGTACTTTGCGCAAAAAAAAAAAAATAGGTCTCAGTTACGTCAGAAAAGTCTAGAAAAGAAAGTCTAGACGATGCTGATATAATGCTGAGGAGAGGAAAACTGTCACTTCCAGACGAATAGGTTTGTGTAGTAGAAATCAAACCGGCACCACTCTCCTCACATCTGTCAGGCCTTTTAAGTTTAAAACATAAAACTCTTTGTTGTGTTGCCCTGTGTTCTCCTGAGTTCACAGCAGATCATTGCTGCCGTGTAACTGACTGAGTCTGCTTTGTCAACCGTATTGTGCAGCGCAGAACAAAAGAAGGTTGCATATTTGTCTCTCCAGAGACGGGGACGAAGACGAAGACAGTTAAAAAGGGAGAACCTGGGACTTACGTAGTGCCACGGTCGTGCTGATTTAGATACCCTGACGGTTACCAGAAGGACAGAGGGCAGGAGGAGGGACAAAGGACGGATCATTGTGGATGAGAAAGAGAGTCCAAGGGAATGGAAAGCAATAAAGAGAAAGATATACAGCAGCAGTGTTGAAGGAATGGATTTCTGAACCAAACGAAGGACACGTGGTAAATCTGGCCAGAAATCTCCATAGAGACTTTATTCTGCAACCAAAAAAAAAAAGACAAAACTAGCCGTGTCTTTTGTTTCAGCGTAGAGAAGAATGTAATCTTTGATACTACGAGCCAATGGACAGTATTTGTCATTTGGCTTTCCTTAAACATATTTTTTTTTGTGAAACTTAATTCTCAAACTCTCTACATATTTAAATTCTCCGTTTTATCCAAATATTTCTTCATTCCAATGTAAAAACTACTGAGGAACTTAATTGCCTAGATTTACTGATATATTAACGTCCCCACTGTGATAAATCCAGACTTTGAAAGGACTTATTAATGATTAATTTCTCTGCATTTCTGCCTTATTTGGCAAAAGATTATGCCAAACACGTGCATGTATACATTGCAATAAAGGCTGTTATCACAAAGTCAATTTCAAAATAATTCAAATAGATTAAAAGTCTGAAGTAAATCATATCTTCAGCTCTCGGGAGTCGGGAGAGTTTGTTATGTACCCTCATCTGTCTGATTCACACTCAAGATAGAGCAGTGGTTCCCAAACCTTTGTAGCTTAGTGTTCCCTTAAAAACGAAGCAATGTCAATGTTAGACACACGTTGGATACGGACAATTCCTTTTTACTTACAGTATCATGAATATTTCCACAGTGTGGCGATCTTTCCCAGGTTGGCTGTGACTCTCTTCTCGCTGCCACATGTTCAGCCATCATTGGCAGGTCTGCACCTCACTGACATCGCCAGCATCGCTCGGAGAGTTGAGTCAGAAGCTTAATGCTCTTGATTTTATCAAGCCATCATCAGACTCCCTCTCCTCTACAATTTTCCTCTATCCCCAAAAAAAGCAAGAATGATTTTGAGGAAGGTGGAAATAGATGTAACTAGAACCCATTTAGACTCTGACAATCAGCAGAACCAAGGCACTCCCCAGCCCGAGGCTCTCGGTGTGTGAGAAAGAGCTGGGGGAGTTACTAGAAGTCATCTCAGAAATCTCTCTGCACTCCGCTTCAGAAGGAGCGGGGAGTTTTAGTCTGAGTGGGAAACACTTTGTGTCGCGCGACGCATTTAAATACATGTCTTTACCATCAGTGGTAGTAATTTATCCCAAGGATTCCTCATAACATGTTGACTGCGACAAACAACTTACGGTTGTTCTTGTTTGTTCCCGCAGTACTTCAAACGGTCCTCCCAGACTCGCCAGGGAAACGTTTGTGAGTCCAGCTTTGCACACTGCAACATCTCCACCACGCCGTCCAGCAGCTCCAGAGGCACAGCCAAACATCACAGGTATGACATTTAACCGCACAGCCAGTAACATACAGGTGTAATATTACACCAGAGGTGCAGATTCTCCCTTTGTTCGCCGCAGGAAGCAGTAATAATGCAAATCATACCGACAATAGGCGACTTCAGTGTCCTGTCGTATAATAAGCGGGGACGCTGATGAAGAGAGAAATTGAATTATCCACATTACAGTGCAGCCAAAGCTAATTGCTGATTCACGGAAGAATGATAGTAATTATAATTAAAGCTCTAAACATGTTAATAAGCATATCTATAACAGTCATGAGCACAGAGGAGATTGGGCAGAGATAAAAATGGGAAGCACATGTGCGAAGATTTTTCATTTATGAGCCAGCGCAGCGATGTGAATCCCCGTAAGCTTTTTTCTCACACCGCCGTGGCGTGTTAGTGCCTTGGCGTGTTCATCAGCAGCAACACACTCCAACACACGTGTGTGTAGACTTCTGTTAGAATTCACATCTCTGCCAAGGCTGGATTTTCTTGTACAATGCGACACATTCTCAGAGCTGAGCCGAAGACAAGTCTGTACGTCACTGCTTTTCAGTAGTTACAGTTTTAACCTCTGGCTTTTTTTTCTGTTTGAAATAGTGAAAATACAGCAAGATTTTGGATTCAATATACAGTGAAAACTTTTTAGAATTTTCGTTGACGCTATACTTGAACCAAAAAAGATGAAATACCCCACTAAAAGAATATTTAACTTTTACTTTTTTAGACCGTTTGACGGACTTGAGCACTGTTATGAAAACAATTACTCGTCAGTTTTGTAACATATGAATATGACTTAAACAGTCTTTAACTTGCACCTTTTCAGACAGTATTAACAGCTGGGACTCTGGTCTCCTTTACAAATGCATTAAAAGAAAAAGGGGCTGGTGAAAGGGGTTCATCTACAGTAAAGAATCAATGGTGAAATAAATACATTCTTTCATTTTTATGGCCTAAAGTTGTTTGTAGTTTTAGTAATTATTCAAATGGCAAAAGGGTCATTTAATTTCTTGATTCACTATGCAAATATGAGTGTAGTTGAAATACCAGCAAGCTACAGCCAAATGCAGCTAAACTACCACTTTAATTACACAGTTCACTAGTCCTCAACACGGCACATAATGCTGTTTGGACTCCACTCTCCTTCAGCGCGGTTCAGTCCCAGACGGTCTCACCTGAGAGCCTCTCAGTACACTCAGCACCAACTGCTAAGCAACTCCACCGGAGCAGCTGCGGGTTAATAAGCTTTTTTTAAAGGGGATCCATGCAGTAGTGGAGCCAAGATTCTTCCCAGACAAACTGGAAACATAATCAGACAACCTTCAAATCACAAAGTCTACTTCTCTAACCTTTTGGCTAAAACCCTGCCGGACTTTTCTTTCTCCTTTTTCTTTCCATTGCTCAGTCTCTCAGTGAAGAGCTGAGTCGATCACAGGATTACTTGGCTGGCAGTCCTCTTACCACAAATGACATTCTTAGTGGGCGATCAGGGATTATTTGTTTGCAATCGCATCGCCTTAGGCAGAGAATTGGACACTATTGTCGGGATAGCAGAGGATGTTGGGACACCACAGTCCAAAATAGCCAAAAAGAAACTGGCCAAAGCGCATTCTGTGTTTCGGAAATATCTCGTTTAAATGCGTTCATACAAAACTCTGCCAAGACTATTAAGTGCCTGACTGTAAGCAGGGCTTCCAGTTGTTATGGCTAAGAAGCCCATTTTTTAAGGCAAATCTCTTCTTCAAAACAGCAGAGTTAAATATGAGGGCCTGGAGAGGACATTTCCTACTTCAGTAAAGCAAGTCAAAATGTACTTATGTATTTTCTGCCACCATAATCTCTTTTTAAAAGATGGTATGGAAGCAAATTACTGTAATACAACTGACTTCTCTAAGAAGCACAAATCACCCTTTTTCTTAGAAGATGTGTAACTACCCAGAGGTTATTTTAATGACACTGTGAAATCGTAGACCTTTTCTACTGCAGGATCTATTCCAGTAACCTTTATAATAATTCAGGACCTGCGCTTCCATGTCGACAAGAGGAACTGAACTCCACTTTTCATCCTATCTTTCCACTCCTGTATGTCTCATTCCAGCATAACTCTCACACAGCTGTTATTTTGTCATTGCATGCAAAAGAATAGTGTCTCAAGCAAGGTTAGAGATTGTGCAATTACCTAATCTGCCGGTCAGTTTCCTTATAAATTCAGTCTGACTGAACGGTGGTCATATGTTCATACTTGATTTTAAGTGCTTACCATATGTCTTCAATCCAAAAGAGAGCAATGGAAACCCTAACCCTACGTGCACAAGCTAATTTATAAAAAAAAAAAACAAGAGAGAGATCGATTAAAAAATGGAGGACAGTCAGACTTGATCGAAATGGACCAATAGATACATAGATACGATCCAAATTGCGGTTGACCCAAACAGAGCGAGAACACCAATTAACAAGCAAACGTGCAGTAACAATCAATCTCTGCTGTCTGCCTGAAGCTACATGTGACCTGAGCTGTTAATGAGGTTACACGAAGCCACTCAAGTGTTACACGTTTACTCATGGACAGCACAAAATGACAAAAAGTTACACGTCTAACAGCACATTTTATCCGATACTATGTTGAACAATAACTCAATCTTTTTTGACTTGTGTTTTTCTTAGAAGTGGCTCCTTGTCTCACAGCCCGGATCAGAGAACCCGGGCAGCTCCACGCAGGACCCCGCCCATACCCAGGGGGAGGCTAAATCCGATTGGAGGATCCAAGTATTCAGGCCCCGCCTACCAACACCTTCAGGAAGTGGACTCTTCTGAGAGGGATGCTGAGGCACAAAGAGGGTGAGGCCTACGTCGCAAATAATGACTTTACATTTTCTTAAACCTCAAATGATTGCCACAGCTTAATCATAAAAATGTCACTGTGAGATATTACAGTTAAGTCTCACCAAGACTGTTTTTGGTGTAACTACAGCTTAAGAATCCAGAGTATTTTCGGATTTTATCCTCACTTTCTTCTCTCTTTCTTTCTGTCTCTGCTTTACTTCTTTGCTGTGTCCTCCCTGTGCTGAGTCATTTCAATGAAAGCTACTAAACGGAGAAATACAGACCTGCCATGGACAAAGCTTTGGATTTAATTTCAAGAGTGGATATTTCAAAGCCAATTCTGTGATTCTTTTTTTTTTTTTCTTTTTTTTTTATAAAAAAAAATTGCATTTCTTTCTTTCTTTTAACCTCCCCACCCCCCCGATCCCTTTGTTTTCCAATCTGCTGAGAAAAGATAAAAATAAGGTCACGTTATGATGTGGTCTGCAGTACAGTGGCATGAGTTCAAAGGAAATGCTTCGCCTGGTGCTTGTGCTTTTAAGGACACGATGCAGGCTGCTCATCCCGAGTCTTCGCTCTGTCTTTGCCTCTGACGTCTTCTTAAGTCTCTGCTAAATTCTGATCCTCAGCTTTTTTACTGCGATGGCTTAGCAGGTAGACAACAATTAAATCTCAGCATCTAAATCTTCTCAGGCAAAAGCAGCATGTGCATAGCAGCCAAGGGAAATGCAAATGATCAGTGCGAATGATTAGCAAGAAATGTATTCGGAGGGAAAGGTACTGTGCTTTGACCCTTTTTTGGTGGGTCATAAGTCAGTGCTTTACCCACCTGGACTGGCAAGCCTCACTTCAGGCGTTCAGGTCCCAGCGGTCCTGGCTCAGGATAAAGCTCCACATGACCTACATGCATACTAATCGAAAGAGGGAAAGCACAAATACATGGCAGGGCAAAAAACACACTCGCACATGCAGTGAGCATGCAAGACGTGCACACGAGCATGTACAGTATACAGTAAAGCACACAGGGGGGACATCGTGGTGACTGCCGTGCCCTTTTTGTTCCAATCACTAACGTTTCCTTTTGTTTCCATCTTTAATTAAAGGTTTTTATTTGAAATTCTGAATTATTCATCATAGAATTCTCAATTCTCTGACTACACGCTTCTGCATCGACACATATATGCCCACCCTCTGGTTCCCCCTCAGGTTCCCCCTCAGGTTCCCCCTGAGGTTCCCCCTCAGGTTAATACTGGTTGCTCTGTCAGCCACGTTGCTGTTGTTTGTAAGGTTAGCACTGCTAGCACTGTTAGCTCAGCTGTTGCAATGTTTAGAGCCGTGTGGAGGCAATCCCTCTGCTCTGAATTTCTAATCGAGAACCCTTTAAGCAGGATATTTAATGCTTCTTTGTCTAACCCGAATGGCACTGTAGAGGGCCACTCGAGCTGCTTAAGTGTGCATATCCTCAAAGCAAGTTCTCCTCGATCTGCCCAAGTGTCCTCTGGTCACCCAAAGTCCATCCCCAAGTGACGGTCGGGTCAGCATAAGTGCTCTCGGGTTGGCCCAAGTGTCCGTATGATCATGAGTGCTCACTGGTCAGGTGTCCTCTGGTCTGCCCTGCTGTCCTTGGTTTAACCCAACTGTTTTCTGGTCAGTCCAAGTGCCCTCTAGTCAACCTGAATGTCCTCTGGCCAGGCCGAGGATCCTCTGGTTGGGCCAACTATGTTCTAGTTGGCCCACGCGTCTTCTAGATGGTCCACATGTCTACAGGTCAAGCAGTGTGTCCTCTGATCAACCAAAATGTCACTTGCGTGTCCTCTGGTTTGGCCCAAATATCACTAAAAGTGTCCGTGGCTGCCCAACTGCTGCTCTGCTTAGACTCGAGCACCTTTGCACGCCACTGCACAGAGTCAAAATTCCCATCCCATAAAGAAAACACACGTGCACAGATGCTGCGTGACAATCACACATACTTTAGGGCGTACAGATGAACAGGTTCTGCCGAAAGCCGAGGGGTCACGCTCCCTCGCGTACTCACTCGCTCTCTCTCTAATGTACGATTTCACATAACAGCAGATGAATTGCTACCATAGTATGGTAGTCTGGGTTGCCATGGAGACATTTGGCCATGACTGCAGACGGAGAGGGAGAGATGCAGAGACAGAGACAGAAATAGAGAGACAACCAGTTTGAATCCATTCTGACACAGACGGAAAGTGTTCCGAAGTATAGTAAAAGAAGAAAAGAAACGGTGGCAGTGAAAGGATGTGATAGAGGAGTGAGCAGATAGCACACGACAGTTAGAAACGGCTTTAAAGAAAAGGTTGCTCGTTCTATTACATGCCTGTTAGAGAAGCCTTGTGTTATCTCAACAAAATGGCTGACAGGGAGACAGAATGTCCTGTGTTGTTACTTCTATTTTAAGATAAAGCTGTCTCCAAAATGGCTGATGGAGGCACCGCACGCAGTTTCGTATTTTTGTCCTCTGTTTGCAGCATTTCTTTAGAAACATGCCAGTTTCTCCCTCCTTCACTAAGTTTGTCTTGCCATATATTACAGCCTTCAGTTGGACAAGCACGGCTTCTGCGTGTATCACTGTGTAGGCGTGAACATCTACGATGGCATCACATGTATGAATGCTCATGTGTTGCTTCTCTGGAACATTTCGCAGTGTTACAAGGTCGCTGCATCACTTTGCGACGCATCTGATTTTACTTTGACTTTAGCAGAAAACAGACGAGATATATTAAGAAATTATCCGAAGGGGAATGGATTAATGGAAATGACTGTTAACACTTGTGCATGTAATGAGCTCCTGTAAAAGATAAAAAAAAGCCCAGTCACTTATCTCACCTCACTTGCACACAATCTCTCTGTAATACCCCTCTAGCTGCTCCCTCGTCGCTCTAGGGTCTATATTTGAACTCTGCTTCATAGATTTTTGCAATCTGATTGTGTTTCAACACATCAAAAGAGAGATTTGTCTGTGAATGTTATCTTGGGAATTAGCACCCTCGCATCATCCTCTCTTATCGCTCGCGGGATCCTCTCTGCGGGCCCGCTAAATCTCCACTGTGGTTTTTTGGTTAGATTTTCATGTCTCGGAAAAATAACTGCGGCGATAAAAGAGCGATGTGATTTCCTTTGAGTTAGAAAAAGCACCTTCTCCTCCCACCGCTATTGATGGAGAGCGTGAGTGTGTGTGATGAGGTATTACTAGGGAGAGGGACTCCAAGTTGGATTTTGACATGGCAGAAAAAGCCGGCCTTTGTTGAGGATTATGAATTATTACACAAAGATAATGTGGCTGCGCTCCAGAATGCAGCTGGATTTGGACACTGATAGCACAGAAGAGCACGGTCAGTCTTAGAAAGAGATTATGTCTGAACTCAGGGAAGTTAGGTCAAGACACAGGTACAGAACAGAGACTTTGTGTAGTGTTGCTTAACTAGACACACAGTCAGTGAGACTACAACTGTGAGTTTAAGAGGTGAGGCACATGATGAGCCTGGTCATTGAGGTGCTATCAGGCCATCGGTTTCATTTAATTTAGTTTAGGTTGAGAATAAAGATGTCTAACAAACAGACTAAGAGGGACAGACTACTAGGATCCACACATGGGGACAGGTTGATAACTTTAAAAATCTCCAAATCTGTGCAGTTATACAACAGTGTCTCAAGGTTTTTTAAGACACAGCAAACGGTCTTGAACTGACACTGGAACTACTAAGAAAAAGAAAAGAAATGAACAGGAATGATCACATGTGACGCCAGATTACCTCAGTCGTCCTTGACCAAAGCTGAACTCCTTAAACTTTGAAATAACTCTTCTCAATTTCAACTTAAAGTCATTAAATCAATATTATAAAAAGTGAACTCTCTGTTACCTCTTTGCTTATATAAGGGAGTTGAGGTTTTTGGATTTTTTATTTTTTTTTGCGTGTGTGTGTGCGTGGACTCCGATATAAAGAGATGAAAGAGAGATGTCGTGGCCCATCTTCTTCCCCCTCATCATCCTCGGTTTGCCTGTGAGATGGCAAAGGCCGGCGAGCTGTCCCTCAGTGTATTCTGCCAGGGTTTCAGCGTGGGAGTTTGAAAAGGCGATCTAGTTTAAAACGCACTCAAAGACAAAATGGCTTCTTCTAGGTGAAGTGAGGAAGATGTTCTCCCTTAATAACCTTCATCTTTCTCTTCTTGTTCCCTCTGCCTGCCTTCTTTCCCCGTACCCCGTCTTCTCTAGCTGCCAATTGCAGGTGGAGAACCGATGTGACGACCCCAGACAAGACGCCTTCCTACATATGCAAACTCCTGTTTCCATGGAGACATCGTCGCCATCGCCGTGGAGCGGCCGCGTGGAGGTGCGCTCGGACCCGTGCGCCCCGTCCGAGCACAGCGATCAGAATCCCACCACCCGCAGCCTGCGCGGGCCCGGATGCCGTCACAGCCGCTCCCCGCCTCCTCCGTTTCGCTCCTGCTCTATCCCCATCATCCCCTCCGTCCAGTGTTACCATGACAACGAGGTATCCTGTATGCAAACCGGCGTCACACCGGCAACCAGAGCGATGTCGATCGCGTGCGGAGCCGTGCCCTGCAAGGAGGCGAGGAGAGAGAAGGCAGCGAACGCCACCTTGTCTTCTTCTTCCTGCTCGTCCGCCATTGGTCAGCAGCAGGACGAGGTGGCGCTGCTGCTGGAGGAGGCCCAGGAGCATCTCAGGGCGTTGGCGTTGGCTCACAGGAAGCACGAAGAAGGTGGGGCCAGCAGCGGCGGGTCGACGGCCGCGCTGGTGGAGGCCAGAGAAACTGTTTGCTTCCTGAACCTTAGTGGAGGAAGTGTTGGGGCGCTGAGCTGTAACGGACCCACGCAGACGCAGCTGCTCAGCCCCAGCCAATCACACAGAGACCTGGGCCAAACCAGCCAATAAAAGGACTCAATTTAGGACATTCACTTTCGGTTTGACAGTGTTTGACAGACTACAGTGTTCTGCATCTGTGGGACAAAAATGGAAATGCCGAAGAAAAAAAAAAAAATGTAATATCATGGAAATTCTGAAAATGTGCTGATGATATGCATACTGTATGTATACAAACATACAAACACTTCTTGAGTGGCCGCCTTTACACTGACTGACAGTATGGAAAAGAGAAAAAAAAATATTTACATGCATTTATTTACAAAACAAGAGAAACACTTCTACTTAGGCAAAAAGAAACCAAATAGTCTGTCAACTCCATGGTGTTTTTAATTGTAAAAAGAATATATAAATATATATATAAATATATATGGATATAAATATATGGAATTCAAAAAGTGACCAAGTACAAAGTTGAAGAACACAGGAATGATGTAACTATTTTTCTTTTTTTTCTTCTCCCTGTTTTGTATTAACTCACATTTTGTTTCTGGCTCTAACGAAAGAACTTCATTAACGTCCCGTCGAACATCCACGAGCCGGATTCTGTGAGCCTGTACAGAATCCAAAAAGGAGCCTCCGCACCAACTTACCCCCTCTGTGGTTACCAACAAACACTTTGAGGATTTACAACAAAAAACAAAAACTCCCCGTCTGTGTGTGTGTGTGCTCGCGCGCGCATGTGTGTGTGTGTGTGTGTGTGTGTGTGTGTGTGTGTGTACTGAAGTGCAGCGAGGGAAGAGAAGAAGAAAAAACCGGAAGCAACTTCTTCTGCAGTCGGTCTGATGTGGGAGGGCAGAATGTTAAAGACAGCACATGCACTGACTCCCTGTGCCCAATGTTTCAAACCTGATCTAGATTATTTTTTACAAATGGTATTTTCACACACACATGCACACACACACTCACCTGTGCATTTATTGTTGGATCAGAAGAATGGACTAAAGGACAAAGGAAGGACAGAGGGCTATTGGCCACTACAAGAGCTAATCTGACTTTTTTTTTTGTTTCTTTTGTTTTCCATTTTTGGTTATTAATGAACAATGCTGCTTTCTGGGGCTGATGGGAGGGAGAAGCACATGGTCTGGGTATTGAAACAAATAAATGTCTCTATGTTGTATCCTATGAATTGGAAGCTTTTGAATCTCTGTACGAACTTACAGCCACATGTTTCTGGTGACAAAAAGTAAAAAATGGTTGCAATTCTGGTAAAGATTTTTCAAAATAACAGTCGTTTTGGTTGATTGCTTGGGAGACATTTTCGACATCTTAAAAGCACCCGGTCCAAACATGCATGCTGGACCACATCAGTCCGGTTTACATACACAATCTGGTCTGAACTGGCTTGAGACAGGTACGCACAGAGTTACCTGTTAAGGTAGCAGGTTCCCTCTTTTCACCATGCTGCCTAGGATACAGAAATCAGTGATAAATAATGTTTTAAAATATGGTTTGATTTCAAAATGCCATACTATACATACATTTATAAAGAGATCTCAATGCCCACGTGTCAACATTTTCAGAACACAAATGTTTCCATCCACATAACTATGTGTCTATTGATGTCATGAGTGTTACGATGCAGGTTTTAATTACCATCAGTAAACAGCATCTCGTACTTTTATTCCAGCATCATTTTTGTAAGAGCAGCTGTCTCTTACCAAATAATGTCACTTTTTTAATGAAAATCACAGCAACGAAGGGGAGAGGTGGCCTCGCTGCGAAGGAATTCCGGCAATTGTATGAGTTTATGGTGGTTATGTTAAAAAACGGCATTAAAGGGAGGAAAAAAACTGACGAGGAATTTGTTTTTCGGGCAGAAAAGTCAATGTGGATGTTTTTGTATCCATTCAAGTCCAACTAAATGAAAACATTTCAAATTAAGTTCATTAAAAGATGTTCGATTTTTGAAAAACAAGCCAACGTAATTGCGAAAGCAAAGTTAAGAGAGTGAACAACAAGCACAATCTTCCGTTTACCGGTGCGTCTCCATCCAAACCATCACAAAGTGTGAGGGGCTGGCTTTAAAGGTTTACTCCTGAACATCACCTTAAAAAATAATAAGAGTTACAGAAATATTTTGTGTTTTTCATATGAAATAAGTCTTACTTAGAACCTTAAAAGCGGCCGTCCTTCGAACTTTGTCAACGTGTCCTCGTCAGCGGCTTTCAGCCATGTTGCGTAGCGAACACGGTCCTTTCTGTGGCACTTCCCCACGTGTGAACCACGCTCTGCGGTTCAGAAAGGTCTGATTCAATAACGCAACACTCGGGATACACAGTACCTGAGAATTCACACTCTCCCAACCTGCACTCATCAAATCCTTCACAATGGCTGATCCTTGGGAACAAACGCCTGAATGGCGAGGCTAAATCCTATTCAACCCACACGAGCATAAAGAAATCAGCCCAGAGCTTTCTTTCTTTCTTATTCTTTTTCTTGAAGATTTAGTTTGCCATGCTGCCATTCAACCCCCAAAGGCTCTTTTTCTATATCAAATTGTTCATCCGCAACAGTTTTGATTATTTGATTCTGATGTCCATGAATCCATTATGTCCTCACTGGAACAAACACAGGTGACTTATGGAGCTCGATGTGCTTCTGTGCACACACACAGTGCAACAAAAATGTGAATTTGTTTGTTTGACCAACTGTAATCAGTGTATGAGCTTTTAACAGATAAAAGTCTGCAAGCATTGTCTGGATTTGTTTTCTTATCTGAGATGATCCCTGCGACTAGAATATTCATCCACTGCATGTTGTCACCGCATTTACACTTTTTACTTTTTTTAATGTAAGTTCTGGGGCCTCACAGAGCTGCAATACACACGTGCGTACATCGTGCTTTTTAATTGATAGTCCTGTGCGAGTTATTACTTCACCTTGAGAGAACTATAAGTACTTTTGACATGCAGGTACTTCCACACGGTGAGGACGGGGAGAACTAGTTTAATGCAGAGGTCTCTGCTTTTCACACTGAGCGTCTTTAAATGGTTTTACATGTGCCGGTGATTGAACAGTGTATAACTTCACATCCTGCTGGTTTAACGTTATCGGGAGCAGCATTGGAAGAGAAATGAGGAAACGCTTTGAGGAAAACTTCATTGGCTTCTCTCTCTTTCTTTTTTTTTTCCGCAGATTTAGAGAGCTTATCTGCCTTTCTCCATTATAGTCCACATTTTTTCTTTAAGTATTATGAGGTGGGTATGAGTGTGTGGGGTGCATGTAGTAAATTATTTTCCATTTTATTTCTTACATAAATCGGGAATTTATTTAAAATATTAATGCAGAGTTGAAATTTAGAATTAAACATAATACAGACGATTAACACCTCCAGGTTTTAAAAGAGCAAACACTCCCTAGTGTAACCATTTATTGTTATTCACTAAAGCATTATAAGCAGCTCAAGTGCTTTTGATCAGTGCTGCCTTGAAGTACGCAGTATAGCAAATTCTGGACGCAAATAAAACTGAAATTCTGTTTAATCTGATCTTTTTTTTGCTCAAACAAACTGAATTATTGCTCTTTATTTTCATTATTTCGCAAGTCAAACTGAGATTTTAAAAAAATCAATCAAAAATCTTAATTAATACGAAAACCTGAATGAAAATCTGAGAAAAATATTCTGTTACTTCAGTTGTGCTTTTTCTATTTTCATGTATTTATTGTAACTATATGGTGTTCGGTGGTATTCACTCTCCTCTTGCAGATGGAAGAACAACAACATAAGGTGGTTGGATAAAATCAAGTAAAAACATCTGGCTTCTTTTAAAAAGTATTGTAAGATTCTGGTAAAGATGGTTAAAACCTAAAGCGATGAGTCCTAACGCCCGGGCCACGCTGCCTGCAGGTAGTCTATTCATTTATAGAGCCATGCAAGTCGCTGCATTTTCCATTTTCAAATAAAAAGCAAGATGTTTCAGGACGCAGACAGGCGCAGGCAGCAGTGGCCGGGCGTAAGTCTGTACTCAGACCCATTCAGGCACATGTCAGGTCAGGTCTGTGTGCAACTAGCTTTGTGTGTGTGCACGTGTGTGTGTTTGTTTGTGCAGGCATGCAGCTCCTAACACTACTCCAACATCTGCCTGCATGTCCACTCCAAAGCACAGATGTATGGCCTGCACTGCAGTTTAGCTGCTTCAGCTGGAGTCACTCAGGTGGCAAAGAGTAAGCAAGTCCGTCAGTCCAGTGTGAGAGAGAGAGAGAGAGAGAGATGGACAGAGAGAAAGAGAGACAGAGAGAGAGAGAGACTGATGGCAGAGAATAGAGGTTAGACCATCAGGCCAGAGAGATAAGAGCTACAGCTTGATCCTCCAAAAGCGCTGGACTGCCAGGTCAGGCAGGCAAACCCATCAGACCTCTTCTTAACTGCACGCCAGTTGAGTGTCGGTGAGCCCAGATTGTATTGTGTGTGGTGTGGTGCCTGTATTTTCATGCTTGCTTGTGTGTTAACATGTCTTTCTTTACCCCTCCCGCTGTATGCCCTCTTGTCTTCGCACAAAAAGCCTGCAGCATGGACGGCTACATATCTAGATAACAAACAGCAATAAAAAGCAACAATACTTTGCTTTGCTTTGACTCAACTCTGGGATGGACAGCGAGAGAAAGAGAAAGAGAAATCTTGTCAGGCTTCAAGCACCCACGGTGATTTGGACCAATCAGCGTCCTATGAAGAGCTAGCGGCAGCTGCAGGCGTTAAGAGAGGCAGCGATGGTGGCTCCTGAAGAGTTTAGCATAGATCCTGCAATAGCATGAGTTTTATCAGAGCTGGATATTATTTCTTCATTGAAAGAAGAGCAAAGAACGGCACTGAAGGCTTTTCTCGATTGAAAAGATGAAAAGATAGACGTTCACCTGCCAAGTATTTCTTGAAAAGTGCCTGCCCTTTTCCAAACAGTTTCCAATGAGGCTTCTGAGATGGTTCTGTAAAAGAAATGATTTAGAGCATCAGGTTAATAAAAAACTGGCAGTAATTTTGGCTATTTCCATTTGAAAAAGCAAGAGTCTGGAGTGTGAAAGAAAAGCTAATCCACGTTAGACATATTGGGCCTTCGGATGGGTAATTCAGGCATAAAACGGTGTGTTTGTGTGCATGTTCACCTTATATTATCCTCCTGGGGTAGATTCATCTTCTTTAACAAAACGTTGCAATTCCCAGCCTCCCCGTGCAGACTTTATTATTCACCATTTTCAGTAATGAATAAACTAAAAATGATTGCGAGTCATTGCAGTGGAAGTGTTGTTGCAGTACATCAACAACAAAAAAACATCAAAACATATTAGGGGAAAAAAGAAAAAAACATAAACAGATTCCAGCACCCACAAACATACACAGCGTGTCAAACCCAAGACGGACTATTCTCCATTTTCCTATAATTTGCAGGCTAAATTTGCTGGTGTCAGGATCAGCCAGGAGCAAATCCATTTGCATCTGCAGAGCTGCTAATCTTCACACAGTTTCAGGAACACAGCAGCCCATAATGAATGGTTGCAGGGCAGATCACGTTTGCATAATGTTTAAATGAGAGCATGTGTGTGGCACTTATAATAATAACATCTCAATATGCAGTGTGTCAAGTGGGTCAGTGTGTTCGGCTTCAGCCTTTCATGTGAATTACAGTGAGCAAGGGATTTTTTTTCCGTCCTTATTTGTTTGACCCAAATGCATTTCTTTAAACGTGTCATCTGAAAAAACTTGTTACGCACTTAAACCTTGCTTTGCACAAACAGTGGTTTCGAAATTTTGCACACAAAAAAAGAAATAAATGCAGCCCTCAAGCAGTGCTGATTATGTTGGTCTGACGGCGGAGCTGCAGAATCATTTCAAGATCTACTTCATAATGCAAGAAAGCCATTTTATTATGTTGTCAAAACTGCTGGAAGCTGATATCCAATGACCCAGTACAAATGGTAAATGTATGCATTTATATATAGCGCAATCTTTGCAATCACTTAAAGCACTTTACAGCACATGTATGCAATGCATTCAGCCATTCACACACATTCATACATGCTCATCAGTGAGAACTATCCACACACTGTTGGCCATCAGGAGAATATTGCCCAAGGACACCTTGACATGCTGACAGCAGAGGGTGGGGATCGAACCGCCGACACTCTGACTGGTGGACGACCTCCACCTCCTGAGCCACAGCCGCCCACAGACTACACTCATGTTGTTCCTGGACAGCAGCGGATAGATACAAATCAATCAAATGTAGAAAAGTGATCAGATCTGGGGCAGGACTCCAGACGGACACGGAAACCGTCACAAAAAAAAACATTTTAACCGTTCCAAAATCTAAATGTTGTTTGTCTACTTTGTTATCATCTATAGTTATTAGTGATGCAAAATATAACACCATAGAAATGTTGAGGAAATAAGGAATTATAAAGTGTTAGATGTGAAAAGCACTACACGCTTTCTCTGTCTGTCCGCTGAGGACACTGATTGGCTGACGTTCTGCGGAGTCGTAGTGACTCTACATATCGTTTTTTGGCGTCATTGGCAAATGACCGATTCTGTGGTTTAGGTATGAAGTAAATTAACTGCATAGAACGACTTGAAACCTCTCACTCCCTGATATGATTTTCAAATTAACGTTTCCTAAAAAAAAATGTTCTTGTGCAAAAACATTTAAATTTAACACATTGGTCTTTTTCATTTAAAAACTGATGAGAAAAACTGGTTTGACTTCATACGAATCAAATATCATTTACCCTTGTCTAAGCAAAACTAAAAGAAAGCAGGGTAACTTTCTTAGGGTCAGCACAACCTAAAACAAAGTGTTTCTTTATCGTTATTCATCGACTGAATTAATCAGGGCTATTTACATATAAAGAGATTTAGATCATCACATTTCTAGCAGAAGGCTTTGCACAGTTTACCAAGGTTGTGCTGAACCAGGCCAATTGTGTTGTGTGAGACGAATAAGAAAAAGTCATATTCCGCCTGCTTCATCGCTCTTATTGTAACTGTAAAGCATTAATCTAGATGAGCTCAGCTATCAGCGCTGCTGTTTTTATTGTCATATATCGTCTGTGTCTGCAACGTGGCAAAATAAATGGAGCTAAGCGAAAGTTTAATCAGGAGAAGCACTTTATTATTGCTCCTCTATTTCTTCCTCCAGCATGCCCCCGATGCTCCACCCCTTGGTTCCTGTCCTTTCACTTATTCTCCTGCTTCCCTCTTTTAAGAGGCAACTCCCTTCTGGTTCACAACGTCCAATCAAGTAGCCCTAAAAGTCCTTCCCTCTTAGCTGAACGAGGACAAATTACTAATCCCAGCCTCCGCCTCCTGACGCAGTGCAACCCCCACCTTCCCCCGCCACCGGCAGCAGCAACACTTTATTCACAAACAGTTTAGTGATCTTCAAAACGGTGTTACTGTGAGGTTGCTCCCCATAAATTCAGACACGGTTTGACGTCACCTAGTTTGCCAGAGCTGTCAATGCACATCATCATCCACTAAAAAAAACTAACCATGGCACCTGTACAATTTAGCGAGCTAAGCAGCTAGCAAGCAAGCTAACCAGGTGAACGAGGGGGATCGTGAGATTAATCAGCTGATCCAGCTCACCTGGATATAAAATCTGATCCTGCTCTCTGCATTCAGCTCCAGTCAACACTTCACAGTTCAGTGTGGGTCAAAGACTTTCCTTGTTAACTATATGTCTAGCTGTTACATTCTCTGAGCCTTGTTTAAAGTCCCTATGAGCTCACTGTGACTCCTGTAGTGGGGAGTTAGTCTGCACCACGAGTGTGTTGTTGGAAAGCATCTTATTGTCGCTGGCTGTGCTCTTGGGAGGTGACGCAGGACTGAGTTAAAAGAGATGATGTGAAACTGTCTTCATCAAACGCTGCCTTCAGGTGTTGACCCTCATGTGTTGACCTGATGTGGCCAGGTTGCTTTTGCTGACTGTAGTAAAGACAAATACAAACACACACACAGCCTTCGAGAGACTTCTCAAAGCAAACGCATCCACATTTTTCGAGGACGTCATATGAAACAAGCTTCCACCTCACATATTGGCTTCAATAGAACATCTTTGGTGTAAAGTTACCTTCAGCCTTTACTAGCAAAGGAGGTTATGTTGTTGGCTTGCAACTTGTTTGTCTCTCAGCAGATTTATAGAAGAACTACTGGTCTGGGCTTAGTCCAGGCCAAGGAAGAAGAACCCATTACATTTGTTTTGAGCGGATCATGAGGCAGATGCACAAATTCTGTTTCCCTCTTGTTAACATTGCAAGATATGACATTTGTGCTGCATTCATGTGGTGGCAAAATAAACGGAAAAATGAGTTCCAGACCTTTTTAAATTGGAACAAAAACTTGGAAACAGATATCAACATGTTCTTTAAATGCTCAGAGCAATACAATACAACAGGCTTAGATGCTATATTAATGTCCTGAATGTCGTTTAACCTTCAGCGTTGCAAGATAGAGACTTTGGCCTTGGCGAAGGATCTCCGAGTGCCCTTATTAATATCATTTACATTGTTCACAGGTGATCAGTTAACCAGCTGACCGTGCAGCTTTTTCTTTGTTGGTCAGGAAAGTAAAAAAAAAAAAAAAGTTTTGTTCTGTTTTGTTCACAACACTGAGTGTAGAAATCAGCCCGCAGGGAAATGCCAACACTGACTGCAGAGGATGATGGAGTCCCTGAAACAACAGAATGTGAGCAAACAGCACGGTGTGATGTGAGCCATTTGAGACCAGAGTCTGTGGTAACAAATCACTGCTCGGGACATTGAGTTGAATTCCATTGTCTGTGGTGTAAAATGGTGCCCTGAGACTGAAAGTATTAAAGTAAGGAGGAGAAAATGCCTCGGCTTTAAAGAGGGCAGCACCTGCACACTGCAGTTCTCCAAAACCTGACAAACATTTCTCAAAGTTGTGCCTATTATTAATAAAAAGTATGCCCACTGACAGGCAAAACGTGAGCTAAATAAGGGAGTTTGGCGCCGCTGCAGGTCTGTGATTGCTGGGGGCAAACTCTTTTCTCTTTCTTTTTTTTTTTTTTAAAAGGAAGATTTGAGAACATCTTGTTCAAAATAAAACGAACCAGGAGCCAAGTGACAATTAATCATTGATTACATATGTTGACCATCTGTTCCAGGGATCTGTTTTTTGGTGTTTAATTGGAATAACATCCAGAGGGCAGAATGGGATTTTCAAGGGGCATAGATTTACTTCAGGAAGGTAGAAGCTTCAAAACAGCAAATGAAATGTTTCAGTTGGCAGGGGAAATATATAGTATATTCTCCACCTTTTGTGGTTTAATAATTCAAATGTTCTTTAGACAAGCAGAATAAATACACGGGGGCTGACAGAAGTAGAGCTGAGGAGCTGCGGAAAATCTTAGAATGGTCAATCTACACCAAACATTGAAATATTTTATTGAAGCCAATTAAAGTCAGACTGTAAACAACCGGCATCACTCAAAAGTTCTACTTCCCCCTGAATTAAATATAGAAGAAATGAACGCTGGAGAATCCTGTAGCCACATCTTTCCATTGAAGGCCACTGGCCGTGTGGCCTTCTCATTATTTTCCAGTGATCAAAAAGTCATTATTTTGCAATCTGCGCTTGACAAGCATTGTTTGCTATTCATTGCAATGTGATTATCTTGTGACGACGGCAAACTTGACTCATTATGATGGCGTGATTAAATTGTCATCTCAAGAAATTAAAAGCTAATATCCTGTTAAAATGCCAAACAAAACAAAAAAATAAAACCTCCCCCTATGACCTCATAAGTTTTTGCAAAAAATAAACTTAGGAATACTTGCAAACACTTAATTAGATGACAATCAGATATTTTCACTGGGTACTGAAGTAAACGTGATATAAAAAGGTTTTGCAAGGATAAGGCTGTGCAGATGTATGCTAACAATACAAGACAAGACAAAACAATAGCTAACAATGCATTATTAAAGGCTAAATGAAGTAAAAGACAAACATCAGTGAGCAGGAAGGACACAACCTCGTGGGCTACAACTGACTTTTGGTGCTATATAGTCCCTGCATCTTCCTAATATTGAGAATATTATTTTATTTTACCTAGGTAGAGATGAGGAATGAATGTTTGCGCAATAAAACTTTAATTCAACCTCAAACACCTTGAAAAAGTGAGGAAAGTGCAAAGAGAAAATTGCATTTGACCAAAAGTAAAAGACCTTGGATTAACTGCTCTGTTCCCAGGTGTGAGCTTGTGTAAACATATTGAGCAGTGCAGTGTTGAGAATTGCTGGAAAGGCAAAAACCTTCTTCAGATAAGAAATTTAAAAACCCTAAAGAAGCAGAATCCGACATGTTGTCTCTATATTTAGTTGCAGCTGTGAATGCCTCACAGGCTCTGAAGACTGAAGCCTTGTTAGAAGAACGGGATTAGAAATAATGCCACAGCTTCAAGGCCATTTATGGGATGTTGAAAAGGTCCTGTGTGTGCAGCAGAAGCATCCCTGCTGTATGAAATGTGCTCAGTAGTAGTGCTGCCGTATTGACAACCTCTCGACCGTAATTGTTCCGTCGATTTCTTAATAAAGCTCTATTTATAGGCATATGGCATTAAGTGACATTTACAGCGTGTTTGTTGAGATAATTCGCATGCAGTCAAATTACAGTTGAGTTTAAGAATAATAGGTTGCCCGTGTGCAGACGAGGTGCTGTGCTTGTGCTCACGGCTTACTGGTGTGTTGGATTCGAAAAAACAATCTGGAGCGATTTCAGAATGATAAATTAGCACCTCCAGTTCCTGTCATCTCTTATTAATAGAACGTGTGGATACAAATAAGTGTGAAATGGCAGAAAATACACATTTCTACAGGACAATCCTATAATAGAGCTGACACAAACACGCCTAGTGCTCTGGGGTGCACTCAAATCTACACGATTTCACAGAATTCTGCAATCACATCTTCTGCACAACAATAAAATACACCCATGGCTCCCCTAGAGCGCCGAACAGTCTCATTTACCAAATTTAGCTCATTCACTTGGGAAGGATTGGTTATAAAACATTAACTTTGTAATAAGGCTGATGGTGTCTTTCAAATATGCGGTAAAGAAGAGAAAGTGGGCAGATGCGCTGCATCTTCCACACGTGTTGGCATCAATCTTAACCCTCAACATGCGCAGTTCTAAACCGCGGCTATTTTTAGCCCGTGTTCACGCCTGGGCTTTGTGAAGTGATGCTCATATCCAATTATCCTCATATATGCTGCACTTGGAGGTGGAGGTGAAAACATGCAAAGAACAGAGGAGGGTGTTCGTAAAGGAGGAGCCACGTACACGGACTCACAGCTCAAGCACGAGACACGTCAAAGTGTGTGTGAGTGAGTGAAGCAACACAAATCACTTGACCTCGCCGACGCCACTTCTCGCCAGGGCTGCCAACTTTTCAATTTAGTTTGGAGTGAGGTAGTAAAGTTCCTCCAGATTTGACATGGTCACATTCAGGGTCATCCTGGACAGGATTAACTGGAACATTTCAGCAAACCAATTAAGGAACTTTTTGAGGAAACTTGAAATCTTGTAAATTATAATGTAAATGAAGATGTCTTTCCCTTTTTAATGTCCCCCACAACTGTACAGTTAATACATTTTACATGGTCATAGTCAGGGTAGTGCTGGACAAGATTGAGAATATCAGCATACTTCTAAATGAAAATATTTATTGAATTTCTAAGAGTTTAACATTTTGAATGTGTTACAAATATTTCCTCCACAGACTTTCCCTGCACAGTGAAAGTACTTTTGGTCATATTCGGGTCAATTTTGAGCAGAAATTCATTGCACTTCTTGCTCGCCGCTGTGGCCGTGTCAACGCTTGCAAGGGAGTAGTTTACTCATACGCAAAGATTACATAAATGAGCAACCTGCGCTTCCTTGTTTTTGTTACCTCAAAAACATACCTAAGGTTATGTCTGATGGTCTGTCTGTCAGCAGGATTACAGAAAAACTACTCACCCGATTTTCATGAAACTTGTTTGGAGGATGTAGCACGGGTCAAGGAAGAACCCCTGAAATGTTGGAGCTGACTCAGGTCTACGCTCTGTAATCCTTGGGGTCAGGGACAAAGGATGTACCCAGAAACACAGAAAGTACGATAATGATGTCACAGACATGTGCACACCTATAGATAAAGACTAATCTTACTGCCCCACCCCTGCATTGCATTTGTGTTGTGAATTTCTGATGCAATTTGCATCCACATACATCTATTTCACGCAGTAGAAGATGGGAAGGGAGGAAACGCACATCAGGTTCAGGTGTTATTTTTAGTGCTTAATGATCATAACATTTCCCACAATTTAACAAGTTCCAGGTTTACTTTACGAGTGACGCCACAATACTTAAGTTGTTCTGAGTGGAAATTGTAGAAATGATGAAGTGAAAGACTTTCAGTCACACGCAGTATCCACAGCGAGCCTGATGAAAAGGCTCTGTAGCCAGAGGGGCTCGTTTATTCCCTTTTCTTTGCTACAAAGAGTTTCAAAAAGCATTTGAAGCTGCCATCTAATTGTATGACAATTGTTTTGGTTAAAGGCACCCAACTACCTGACACAAAGAGGTGGTTGACCTCCACCTGCTTTCTTCTGTCCGTGACATCCACACGATATGAATGGTCTGTCTGGAAACTGTAGATCGCAGTGGCAGAACGATTCACCCAAAATGGATTTTGCTAATACGAAAAAGATTCACATTAACCTAAATCCTACCAGAGATGAAACATTTGGTTAGTGAGAAGAGATTACACAGTAATGATAGCAGATTTGTTTGTGTTCCTGTGGTTAAAGCTCTTCAGATCACTGCTGGACAGCCACCATGGAGCAAACCAGCTGGAGTAACTCATTTATTAGTAGTTTCCCTCTCATGGGGGGGGACTAACTGCAGGCCTGATGCAGGGTTGTGGTCCATCACATCTGGTTGTCTGAACTGACTGCAGCCTCTTGGCTCACTTAATATAAAAGCCAATTATGTGGCAGGAGGACACTACAGAGGAAAATAGTGAGAACATGAGAGCACTGATGGAAGAGAGTTTAAGGCTCTGTTGCAGGAATAAAGTGTATTGTGTTTATAATCTGAACTCGGGGTCCTTGTATCATTTTGCATCTTAACAATAAAGTACAATATGTGTTTTCTTTTGGCCCACCGTTAAGTTTCAGTGTTGGCCCCTTCGGACACGTGCTCACATACAAGCCTTCTAAACTCACATGTGACTCGTACATATTTTCTCCTCTTCGTACGTATGCATGATATTCTTATTTTGTTCCTGCGTGTGAGTGTGAACAAGACATTACTGTCAATAATACATGAAGTAGCAATCTATTAAGCCTATTACTGTCTTTTAATCTTCCCCGTGTTTAGAAATTCAGACATTTTATCCCCACCCCAACCCCCCCTGCCTCCAAAAAAAAAAAGCTATTTGAAGTTGCAAGTTGCAAAAAAGCGATTAATTTTAGTCATTAAATCAAATGCGCATTATCTCGCCGTGCCCAAACAAACATTAATCATCGGACATAATCTCGACAGGTAATCTCCTCTCCCCCCTCGAACTTGCCTGATGAATAAATATATTTACAGCGGAGAGAAGGCATCCTTGCAAAATGATGTCATTAGTGCTGAACGATAGCTCCCACTACTGCTGTTTGCTGTTGAAAAAAACAAGTCTGTGCATTCAATAGGCCATAGCTCAAGATCAAAATCAATAATAATATTCTTGGGCGAGTGAGTCTAATGGTTGGAGAACCCCATCACCTAGCAGATGCCTTCAGGCAGACAATGCTCGCGTGTGCTACTGCGAAGAAAATCACTTAATCAACTTTCATGAGGGTTTCTGACACACGTGCAGAAGTATGCACAGATACACAAACATGCAGCAGTGGTTTTGTTTCCTGCGAGTCCGTATAACCACTCGTATTGATATCATTCATGGGAAGGGATTAGGAATGGATCCACAGCACCGGCTCTTTCTGGTTTCGCAGGAGATTGAAATAATCCCTGATGATGACGGTTTAGACTTTCCAGCTCGAGCTCAAAAGACAGAAGCGTCTCACCTGGATTTCCTCTTCACTGAATCTCTCTCGCTGCTTTGAAAGAGCGGAAATTTCAGCACGTTTTTTTTTTCCATTTTTTTTTTAGAAATGTGACACAAAGATAGCAATGCTTAGGTAAAGCTGCACCACAAACCTTGGCAGCTTGGCATCGTTACAAAATCGTGAACTTTAGAACCGAGGAAGAAGTTTAACACGATGACTGTAAATTGCAAACAGCCTCATCATGTTTAAATCATCCACCCTGAAATTGAATTCACGTGGTTCTCATTAATAGGGATAAACGCCGCGCTGTGGCATGAATTTAATAGGTTCTCAAGGCATTTATTCCGTGTGTTTTCCTAATGCGTCGTCACCTTATAATTGTTAACACAGAGCTGAATCATAGACATTAAACATATACTGATTGGTGTCATTTGCTATTTTGAGCACGAGGCACGTAAAAATGTATACCTGGATTTTGAAACAGCAGCCCTATGATGTTGTTGTTGTTGTTGTTGTTGTTGTTTGGCCTGTCTGAGGCTATCGCATGGTACAATCAATGAAGTTTTATAAAAGACAAAGTAGCCCCTCGAGCCTTTTTTAACAGCCACTTCCTGGCGCCTGGCCTGGGTGTCGGGCAGAGAAGAGTATAATAGTCCTTGTTTCATGCAGGAAATCCCAGTAAGTAAAAGACACATTCATTCTTTTTTTATTTTTATGTCGTCCTGCAATTGACGCTGATACCACAGATTGATTTTGATGTGAAAATGTGTGCGGCTTTAAATGAAACACTCTACATCCAGTGTTCTCTAAAAAAAAGCTAATAGCACAGTAGAGTCATGGTGAAATTAAAGCTGGTCCCCAGATACACATGAACTGCACACAGTATATCCGTCAGAGCATCTCTTCTCCAGTTTAAACCCCAGAGACTCATGTCTTGCCCTCAAATCACGGAAGGCAAGAGTCTGCTGGGCTGTAAGATTGGAGCTGAGTGCTCTTCCTGCTTCTCATTGTCTCCATAGCCGTGCTCAGACCATCACAGCCTCCTCATCATTTCAGCGAGAGCTCTGCGTTGATGCAGAAGGGACCGAAGTCAAGGTCCACAGTCCCTGGATGCATCACTTTGACCAATCAAAAACATTCAAGTGCACATTCCACGTGGATTACCTTCGAGCGCTTTCCACGTGGCGTTGAGACAAACTCTCTTTTCCACTTACAAACAAGGGAAGACGAGCGAATTATTGCCATAAATTTCCAGACTACAAAACTGGACTAGTGCAAACTTTTATGCAGTGTCTTACCAACTTCTAAACGTTTCCTTTTCCAATTCCATCTCCTCACCAGTACCTGTACCAATACACTGCAGTGATGCTCCACTATTTCCAGTCTGAATAGTCTCTTTGTCCCTCATATCGGCTCGTCTCATTCTCCTTTCTGTAGAAATGTCTCTGTGTCTTTCTCCTTCAATTTCTCAACGTTGTTCGTTGACAATCTGCCTCCTATTCTTCAATGTCAGTCCTTTTACCGTGTCTTATTTTGTCAGTTTCACACAATCTTTACAATGACTCAATGCACTCAGAGTGTTTCTTTCTGGAGGAGTGAAAAGGCTTTGCTAAAACTTCAGGGTACATAGGTTATTTTTATTTTTTTTTTTATTGAACAGCATGAAAAGTTCATCCTTACACCTTTTTTTCTATGATGTGCAATGTGATTGCATTATAAATATTGTATTGGGGACTTCGTGTCTGCGTCTGCTTTGTGTTGAGGGACATCGATTCATCTGATTGGCCAGATTAACGACACCGGACGTGGCGGTCACATGACATGATGATGATATTATTACCATGGATTTCTGTGCTGACATTCATGCTCCCCAGAGGATGAATCATAATGACTTTGGTGAACCTCTGACTTTTCCTCTGGCGCCACCATGAAGTTCACATTTTTTTTGTTTTTAAGTCAAATGTCTCGAAAGCTGGTGGTTTGCGTTAAAACGTAAACGTCCATCATCAGGTCAAAATCCCATAATCCTTAGCTGCACGTGCCAATTAGCCAATGTTAGCATGTCAAGACGTTTAAGAAGAACATCATACCTGCTCAACATTGCCATGTTAGCGCTGTCATTATATTAGTTCGAAGCACTGCCCGACTGTCGACTCTTCGTCTAGATTAATCTGCTGCCATCAAGTAAACAGTTTCGAGGTTTCTGTTTTTTGCCAATTATTTAGTTTGCGATTACTGTTGGACGTTAGCGATGTACACAAGTTACAAACTTTTTGTCCTTGAGGTCACTCCTCACTCTCAAGGGTTGTGTGTTTTTTTTTTTTTTTAGAGAATAGTCCAATTAAAATGAGCGTCTCCTGTGATTACACTGAAGCAACATCTCCAGAGAGTTCTGTAGTCAGGTCACGTGCACCTGAAGAAAGATTCAAAGCACTACAGCCCCAACACAGACTGTGTGTTTCTGTGAAAATATGAGTGTGAAGTGAGAAGCAATTAGAGGATAACAGAATAGTACTGAAGTGAAGCTAGAAGGATGCTCGAGTCACTTTTACCAGCAGCCTTTTTGTCTCTATCAGCAGGAACTTGTCAAGGTTGAAGGATCGTTACGATTACCAACTCTATTCATCAGGACGACTAAGTTTCTCATCTTAACTGAGTTTGTTTACATTTGACACACACATTATAATAAACCAATGCATCAAGAGTGATTTTACTGCTAAGATGCTTTGGGCCCTCAAGAAACTCCATCGTGATTTATTGGGATTTGTTTGTTTTTTGAAAAGTTGAGTGATTTTTTTTTTATTTTCTTTGCAGTCTTATAAATTAAGTGTCCGCTTCACTTTATGGCTTTTTATTTTCATTGGAATAACAAACTCAAGGTTCTACTTACGCAGAGAGTATAATTCCTCATTTTAAGTCAGTCCTTCTGCTCGTGAAGGACTAAGTTATTGCCGCGGCTTCGACATCCCCTCCATTGTGTTTCCTCTTTTTATGGCTCCACACGAAGCCTCTGCGTTCCCCAAGTGCTCTGACAGTGACATTGGCAGGAGCCTCCAGGGATCCCGGTGGATTAGCATCACGACCTCTTGTGTGTCTTTGATTCCTCCCTTCCTCCGCTCGTCTTTCCTTCCTCCTCACAGCTTATCGATCTCTTTCCTCGTGCTCACCCTTCCCCTCACATCGCCTGATCTCCTTCTTCCCTCTCGTATTCTGTATTCTTGCAGATTTCCCTCTCCTCCTCTTCTTCTCCTCCTCGCACGGGGCTCAGAGACTAGCGGTGCTTCACGGCAGTAAAATCACATGAAACATAATTTCTCATAAAAAAGGAAGACACGGTTTATGAGTAGCTGAAGCAGCCACGGGGAGGATTTGAAAGCGCAGGTACACCAGGCTAATAACATTCAGCAGACATTTTGTTATGGGCCGGGGTGTTCAAAAGAAAGCCGGGGAATCCTAAATCATTGCAAAAAAAAAAACTTGCAGTTGATGGGCCATAGGGAAAAAAAATCAATGTTATTACAGGGCTGGTTGAAGAGATGCAATTTGCACCAAGAGGCAAAACATGGCGCCGTGTACTGTAGTTACACTCTGTTTATAGGAGAATGAGAAAGTCCGCTGCGGGCCAAGTTCGGAAAGTTTCAATGGGAGAAAACAGCGTCCGCTATTCAATATCACTTTCAAAGCTATTCTCCAATCATCATTTGATTCTCGCTCTTTTTTCACTTTCATTTTCTCCTTTTACATTTTTTTTTTTTTTTTTCTCTCTCACATGCAACATAAAGCTCATTTCTCTCAGCTGCTGTCGGTATGTTCGCTCATCCGTAAAGAGGATTGTAAGCCTGACACAATAACAATAAAACCAACACCTCTGTTCTGCTCAGAGGTCAAAGAAAATCATGCTATGACCAATATAGTGCCACAAATCAAGCAGTAAAGTATCTTTTAAAGTCACGTGTAAGTGTAATCAATTGTGCTCGAATGGCAAATTGGTTTACCTTGTGATAAATTGTGAGTGTTTTATATAAAAGGCTATCCAAAAATAAAAAAATAAAAGTACTTCTCAACTAGGCACGATACAATCAGTATTTCCGTAACATTTTTCTATTTTAGTTTCTTAATGAAGGGCAGGTGCAAGACATTAAATGTTACCACTGAAGCGATGTTTCTCCTTCATTTTCTTTTATTGTGTAACTTTTTTTACCGGAATTAAGTCTATTGACACTTAGTGCTATCGTAGTGCTTCTAATTATGTCATTTAGCACCACTGAACGCAAATGGTTAGTTTCCAGGTGTTAGATTAGAGTTTGGTAACTTTAAAAACGGTTATTTTGGGACGCTTGATTGGAGCAAAACTGCACATAATCTTGGGAATGCAGCCAGAAAAGATGAACTCCTCACTGTAGCTCCAAAAAAAAGTATGTTTATGGAGATAAAAGAAACATAATAGGTTTATTGTGTAGCACATGACCCCATGAGGGGAATAAGGGCAAAAAAGACAAATTAAATATTTGTCGATTGCATCTGCGGAGCCCTCGGGCTGTATTATTGGATTGTTATTGTTATCAGTACCCTGAACACAGTTAATTTGTCCATGAAGGGAGGGGAGATCAGTGGACTGAAACATGAAACGTCTTTACTCACTTCACTGTTTTTCCAAACGGTCTTGCTGCTTTCAACATTAAGACAAATGACAGCGAGCACATGTGCAGGCACGATGGCGTGGATCAGCCCACAGGACGTGCAGGAAGCAAAGCGTGACGTCTCTGTGCTGCAGACGACTTATCGTGTTGCTCGCCGCATCATTAGGAAGCCCTAACAGAGGATGGAGACGGTGGAAGAGGCAGCGATGTCAGTGACAGCTTTGCCACGCCAACAGCTCCTGTGGCGTAAACAGAGCCGCTCTGTCACCATGCCGACAGGAGACGACTCTCGCTGGCCGCGAGGCCTCGCCAGGCGGCGTAGTAAAGACCAGCGAGCTCCTCTTAGTCAGCAGGGTGACATCACGTTGACATCACCGCATGACAGCTTTAAACTGTGGATCGCACAAACACTTGAACTCTCACCAGGATTAATGAAATGTTTTTTTTTTTTCAACTTTAAACTAGTGTATCCCTCAAAATATGCACATATTTAATGATAAAAGCCTCAAATTTCAAAATAATACATGAGTGCAGTAAGTGCACAGTGGACAAAGGATCAGCATTACTCATGTAGTCAGCTCTCCCTCTCGTGCTGCATCTGATACCAAAAAAAAAACTAAATGGTGACGGACAAAATGGCAAAACTCGTCCACTTCTTATAAACAGTCTATGGTGTAAAAAAAGCACATTTAAAAATATGACTTGCAGGGTGCTAATGTATGTTTCACAATCTCAGTCCATCATCCGTGAACCAGACTGCATTTACCATTTCTCTTTTTATGTGTCTAAATATATATACTTAGCTTATGATTGTTGCTGAATAAACTGATTCACCAGACAGTATAAAGCCTCCTCAGGTAAGAGCTTTGAGATGTTCTTAGTTAGCTTAAACCATAACGCATCGTGCTTGTCCTAACAAAGAGGCCATACTTTAAAAGAGCTGAGCTTTAAACACAAGTAAGATTCTCTTCACTTCACTTTTGTGCGCGAAACCTAAAAAATAGAGGTAGACAAAGTCTCTGAAGCAATGCTCTAACATGAAAGCTGGACTCGTCAATAATGGCTGATGATGAAATGAAACATAAAACATTTCTTTTCACTCTCCAACAGAGAGCTTTTAGCAGGTACCAACCAGATCCTGTTTGCTTTGATGCATTGAATGAACTGATGGATAAAAGACAAAAGCAAGCAGCCAGTAACTCAGATGTTTGAAGATGACAACCCCTGGGACTGTTTCAAACACATTAGTTATCCAGGAACCAGTTGCAGAAATTTCGGGCAGTGAGAGCTGGAAGAAACTCAAAGCAGAAACTGGAGTAAAATTTACAGTTTTTCTTTTAGATATTTCTGTTATAGAACTGTTGTTCCAAAAACCTTCAAGAACATCCTCTAAAGAACTTGTCTCCTCAGGCCCACCATCAGGGGGCGTCAGTAGGTACAGACAAACCCTGTCCCAAGTCCTGGGGGGGGGGGCGTGTAAAGGTCTACGATCATAATGCCACATTGTGAGCAACAAATCTGTGCTCAAATTGGCAGGATTTAGAAGGAATCAGAAGGATTTAGAAGTGGAAAACAAACTGCTTTCCCAATTACAATGTCTTAGGAAACGTAATCGCTGCCTGATTATGTTCACAGATGTTTCTTCAAGTGAAGGGAGGGCTGCACTTTTGTAATGCACGGCACGGCACGGCACGGAAGACCCCAGGAGAGAGGCGGTCTGGATGGATGGTGCAGGATTTTCAAAAGTGGAGACCAAGGTTCACGTCCCGTTTGTGTCAGCAGTTTGTTTAAGGTTGGAAAAAGTTTGTGCTTTTGAATAAATATAAAGGAAAGTTTATACTAAACGTGGCTGGTGGCGCAATTAAAATGTGACTTTTCTGTTTAAAACCAAGAGCACAAGCTTCTCCTAAACTAAACCAAGTGCTGTGAGTAGCTGAAAGCAACCACGGGATAAAAAAGTTTAATAAAGCCGCAGTCACTAGGAGCAGATATTGCATCACAACAGAGTATTTTGTTGGAAAATGGGAAAAAAAAGGACCATATTGCCAGATTCCGCTCATTATGTTGTCCGCTGTGGTAAAGTAGTAGTTTGTTGAAGACTGTGATGCTGAACCGCACAAAATTTCTGCAAATCACTTGTTCTTCGCCGCTAAACGACGCACCTGAACGCCGTTGAGGACATCGTGCGTGCTCCGCGAGGCCTTACGTCCCAGCATTAAGCAGTCATTGGTCACGCAGCTGTGAACCACACTGTTCTCTTCCAACTTTGATGCTTTCTGCACATACTAATGAACTTTCTCTACGTATTCACCTGCATCTAAAGCACCCTGTTATCTATGACAGAAGTAAAAGCATCCAGGCAGCAACAGGTATTTGTATTGATGTATTTTTAAATCAACACCAATCCTTCTCTAGTCTTTGAATATGTTGCCTGCAAACAATGTTCGGTACAAGTGCAGATTGAAATAAAAGAGCTCTGCAAGTGCATTACAAAAGAATATAGAAAATAAGATCTATTGTGTTCTTACCCCTAAGGAATGGCAGTTAGCTCCAGAAGACAGCACATTTAACACTATGGTTCAGAATACTGTACACATAGGCCTTAGAAATGATCGAGCGCCAAGTAATCAATATTTTAACGCAATAAACATTTTCACTTTTCAGAATGCACCTCCATAGAAGTTCAGCAGCCGTTAATCTTCAACTCAAGCTGCCTTGGGGATCAACTGTCAGGCCAGCACTCAGACTCTTTCCCTCAGCTTTCTATATCAATGATTGCAAACAGGTGAAATTGCATTTTGAAAAATATCGTAGTCACACAACACACATCCAGGAGAGGAGACTTTCTCAGTGTTACAGTCAGTGATTACCTTGACACGGAGCTCTGAATAGAGACACCTTTTGAGGAGGCCACACTCAGAAATCATGTTATCGAACAAATCTTTATAATTGCATACACAAAGGACATAATTAACCCTTCACACCTCCCACTCCCTGTACATTGTGTCACCTTCAAGTACTCATCAAGTACAGAGAGCGCAGCAGACTACATTTGGCGGCTTAATTACACAGTGTTTAGCTCAGAGCCATGAAAACCAAACAGTGCTCCTGTGCTTGGATACCACCTTGTTCTGGGATTGTTGGACGTAAATTGGTAATTTGATCAAATACATTGAGAAATGTACCTCCGCCAACTTCCCAGTTAGTTCTGTGCTGCGTTCCAGTGAAGTCAGAGGTTTCCAACTTCCGACGACGCCAAATGGAAACAAACAACATGGCTGATGCCGTTTCTTTCTAAGTGTACAAGTGTGCCACAGGAACTCGTGCCCCAAGTGTCTTTTAACGTCAATATCTCTCCATTGGTTAAAAATCCTTCAATGCATCTTTGGGACCATTGTTACCTCCATGGAGTTTAGGTTTTTGGCTCCTTAAGCAATAAAATACATCTTCTTTGCACTTAAAAATCTTGAACACACCAAAGTCGGGCAAATGACTTCCCAACCCGGGAAATGGGACCGTCCGGAGAGCGTGTGAATGCAGCATTGGCCATGGCGGAGGTTGTGCGCTCTTGCGAGTGTCGTTCTAGTTTCCAAACCAATGTTCTTCTACTTTTTCTGTTTTTCTTTTGAAACAGAAAGAAACAACTCATCTTGACTATCCAGGGAAAAAGTACAGACTGAGCTGTCTCTGCGGTAATTATCGTACTTTTCTTTAAAGTGACTGAGAGAACAGGAGCTGTGGCTGTTTCTAGTATAATAACACATAAAGGAAAACAGACGACCTTCCCAGACACGACTGTAACATTTCATTTGCTTTGCTGAGTCGAATCAGCAGATGTCTGGCAAAGGAAGAGGTTAAAAACAGAAATGAAAAAGGCAGAGAAATGAGTTTTTTGTCTTCCCCAAAAGGCCCAGAAGCTCATAAGTTAGTCTAGTGTGTCAAGAGGTTCCCTGTTTTTACTGCCAGCACAACTGTCGATGTTGACAAATGGTTTTGATTTCTCAGCCCCATAAAGTCTATTACTGAGACCGAAAGAACCCTCAGTTCTAGTCTCGAGCAGCGAGTGCACGGCATCACTACAGCTGCAGTGACACTGGAGGGATAATCAGCATCTCCATCATATCTGTTTCGACACTTTTGTATTA
>CALSBV010010813.1:771482-785442 GCA_943590825.1 Bovichtus diacanthus
CCTCTTTCTTCACTGAAGCATTTTCTCTGCTTTTAATCGGTGTTTCTCTATCTGTCCTGAGAGTGTTGCTCCGTTCTTACACACACACTTCAGTCCTCCGCAGAGCAACTGCATGTGTACAACGTATTTCATACACACAGGGACATTTTAAAGGACATGACAGAGTGAGACGAAAACAACAGATAAAAGTGCGAAACCTCAGACTAAATGGAAAAACGGAGAAGAGATGACATTAGAATCTCTTACAAAGATCCTAAACTGTTGTCACTTTGGGCTTTCCTCCCTTATTCAACCAGGATACTCTGTTCAGGAAATGTATGACGGAAAAAAGCTTTAATTGTCCATTTGAAAAGGGCATTTTTGCACCGGAGACCAAAAAGAAAAAATGTGCCACTGGCAGTAAGGCACAGCAGGGGACCTCCTGCACCAGGGCTGCCAGAGGCTTTTAAATCTTTTGTCCTCACCATTTCATCCTTAAATGGCACACATGGATTATCAATATCTCAGGCGAGTCTAGACTCAAAAAATCCATCTTTAACTTCTGCTTCACCTTTAGCCTCTACAAATGCCAAGAAGGTAGACAGCCTTGCAATTATATTGTCCATTCCAAAAAGATAAGATTGTTTAAAAGGAGAATTAATCTGTTACTTACTATTCATCCAGAAAGCCAAACCTTTGAGTCATTTTAGCTTTTTTTTTGTTGTTCACCAAATGAATGAAGTGAAAACTGTTGTAGGTTGTGCTCCACACTGACCCAATGCAAACGCACATACACGTAACCTTTTCTCCACTAACAGGTTGAATGGAATAGAGTATCAAATCAAAAGCAGTCTTTCAAAGTTTGGCATATTGACAGCTTCCCAGCAGGTTGAAAACTCATGTTTCAGTCCGGAACAGAAATCCATTTGGCTCAGTGCTCACCAACCTCTCAACCCATCAGCCAAAGGTGAGAACAAAAACAGAGGCTGGAGGAAAGATGGCGAGGACGCATGGAAATACAACTCGCATCCGACAGAACCTAATAGCAAACGCAGGAAAATGCAATTTGGGTACATTCAGGTATTTTTTTTTTTTTCTTTCCCAGTCCCGCATTTCAAATATCAAATCAACTTGTTTGTTTTATTTTGGTTTTATGTTGGAATTCAAATAAGCCTCCAGAGCCTTTCTGTACAAATTCAATAAAAAATAATAAAATTATAAAATTAAGCGACTTCTTTTTAAAACCTCTCACCAAGCCAGAAAATATTCCACACTGACATATTTACGTTCCCTGAATATGTCTAAAAAAAAACCCACATATGAGCATTCCTTAAAATAGCCGCTTCCTCTGCTGTGCGTCCCGTATGGAGAACGGGACGAGTTTCCAGGTTCGAAGAAGGGTTACGGAGCACAAAGGTGACAGAGAGGAGGACACCTGCCAGGAACATATGGGCCAACCAGGCTGTGATGAGATGGGATGTGACAGACAGTGAGATCCCTGGAGATCCACCTGCTCTGGGATCAAACTATAGCTGCGGAGGCATCTGTGGGCAGGAGGAAAGTCCTGCGAGTCAGCTGATGCCGCAGACGTATTTTCACGTAATTCAGGATGGATGTTGATAATGTCAGTGGATTATTATTATTTTTTTTTTAAAGCAACAATGGGGAAACTTTAAATGAGTATAGTCTTCATATTAAACTTTCAGTCGAGAGCAATAGGTATTTTCTTTTTCTTTTTTTTTTTCTGAGGTCAAATTAAACTCAACAAGCCATTCATTGAGTACAAGCTCCTGAAAAAGAACTGCATGTTTTTGATTCCTCCCAAGGCTGAAGCAAAGACCAATAAGAGAGGAAGAGGAGCACAAAGCATCCATTTCAAGAAGTATGATGATATCAGGCTTTGTGCATTTCATGGTCTGTGTGTGCTGGGGGGGGCTTGTTTTCCTATCGTTGTGAGGACATTCTGTATGTATGGACATTTCTCTACTGCAAAGGACTGTTTCAAGGTTAAGAATAAGTCTTTGCGTGTTTATTTAGTGGGGCTTATAGAAGACCAACCCTGCATGAATATGCATTCTCAATTACGTTTCGAAGGGACATTTATTTACTCCCGGAATACAGTCGTGGTTTTAAACATGTTATCGTTGTAAGTTGAAACAAAACAACAACAAAAACGCAACAAAACTATTTGGCTTAAAATAAGTTTCTTACACTATTTAAGTCGGACGTGATTTTAAAATGAATCAACCTTGACTTTTGGTTTCCACAACCACTTCTCTGTGCGGACTTTGATTAAAAACGTATTTGTGATACGTCAAAAATAATATTTCCCTCAAAACGTAATTGATAATACAGTTTGGTTGTATGGAAATATGATATTATAATTACTGTATTATGTTAACCTGCCACTTACTTACCACGGTTGTTGTGTTTTTTGTACTTATATTTTGTACTTATCCATTTGTACTTAACCTTTTATCTGCACTGTCCCTTTGCTGTTGTAGCGCTGTAAATTTATGAATAAAGGTTTTCTGGAAATGTCTTTTTTTACAAAAACTGGACCGTGAAGACTGCTACACTTAACAATTAAATCAAAAAAGCAACTTTATTTATTTATTTCCTCATCAAGCAGAAGGATCCTCTGGAAAGCAAAACACATATTGGACTTGGAAAAACAAAATGAAACTTTATATTCATTATTTGAATTCAAGGAATGTAATAAAGATATTGTCCTGACTTGGTTGGCATATTCTGCTTTTCTGCGGGAAAAAAATAAATAAAAAAAGTCAACATCTTGTGAATATTTAATAACCTGTGATTGGTTTAGTATCTCAGCAGTTTATCTGTATGTCTCCAGCCCACGCAGCAGTTCATAACCTCTGCACTGAGGTTAGGAGGCGACCGACCCCGCGGGCTGGAAGAGCTTCTCAACTTCACCGCTCTTCTCCTCAGCCGCCAGATGAATCACATAGCACTGAAAGACTGCGCTGCGTTTGCACAGCACAGTCTGACCCCGGCGTGGCCTCCCAACGGGGAGGAGTGAGTGCATGTTCACATGGCGTTACAAGAGCAGGGATTAGAGCAGCAGCAGATCTGCGCTGACGCTCTGCTTCATATGCAATGAAGAGACCTGCTGCCACGCACAGTATGTATATCTCAGATCGTTAGTCGTCACATTTGTGTGTTTCTCGTTTATTTAAAGCTCCTCAGAGTCTGTGGAAGTGAAGCATGAAGAGTTCGGAACGACTGAAGGATTTTCTTCTTCAAGACCGACTGTTTGTGTGGGCATGTGCGCTCCGAGAGCTGAAAGAGCTCAGAGTGGTCGTGACTTTCACTCAGCCTGACTGTGCTGCGTGATGCCGCAGATTATATAAACGATTGCTGATCAAATAGTTTGTAGGATCTTTTTTCTTGTTTGCTTGTCTTGTGTATGCTATAAATATACATATGTATCCCCAATACCTCCCAAAGCAGCATCACAATATACTAAATTAACAGCTTTTCAAGTAAAAGCCACGACGATTCAAGTTATTTCCATATATAATGTTAACTGATTGTCAGGTATCATAGTGACCCTGTACTCCACGGGCCTCAAATCACATGCAACTATTGATTTCTGCAGAAAGTTATTCCTTCAACCTGCATTAATTGATTTTCTATGATTGATCCTTTACTTAGACGTGACTTTATATAGATATAACTCAGACGTGGCTTTATATAGGTATAACATGCAGCATATTTGTGATTTCATTGAGAAATAGAACAATGCAACCAGTATGAAACGATACAGGTTCAAAAGAATAAATCAAGCATCAATGAAACACAAGATCTGACAGCCTAGGAAAATATTATTAATAACTTTGCAGTCTAATAACATCAAACAAAGCCCAGAGTGTAAAGTTGTAAAAGTTCATTTGTCATGTGACAAAATCTCCAACTAAAGATCTAATTAGAGGCTTTATTTGAACTTTGTGGAACTCGGTTAACGGGCTCCTTCACATTTCTCCACCTTTGACCACTTCCGCTGTACAGAACAAATGATCGCCGTGTCTCTTCTCCCGGGTTTGTTTTTTGTCGTTTTTACCTGCGTAGCGTCCAAAAAGCTCTGAAAAAGCTACTAAAACATCACATCACGCTCATGTTACAGGGGTGTGAAGATATAACAGCTGCAGATTAAACTCATGCAAACTCACATGAGGGACATGAATCACTTTGCAGTCTTGTGAAATATATGTTGGTAATAATTAACGGCCTGAAAGCAGCGGAATAGTCCTTTAAAGATTAATTACGATTTCATTTACATCGTGGTAAGGATTAAGGTTAGACCATGAGTAGTGAGGGGAAAGATTTGGGTTAGGGAATTAAGGTAATCAATGGGGGTCCCAACAGGTATGATAAGACAGGCATGTGTGTGTGTGTGTGTGTGTGTGTGTGTGCAGGTATGAATATAAATCAGTGATTATTGATCCTGGTGGTCAGGATTCACAGCCCTGCTGGTTGTGATCTAATCAGGGATTATTTACACCTGGGATAGAAAAGTTAAAAGAGTACGAGACAAGAAAAGGAAATGTCGATAAAACAAATATGATAAGTTTGAATAATAAAACCGGACTAAATAGATGGCGTTTTAGTTTACGTTTTAAAAATATCAATGTTTTCGGCTCCTCTCGGATCCTCTGGAAGGCTTCATGTGTTTGTGTTCTGGTGCACGGTGACTTACAAACCAACAAATAACAATAATTATAAAGACAATACAAACGGGCCTGATGTGTCCATCCTTTGGGGTTCAGTCAACCTGACCACAGCCCTGCTCGACACAGATGAGCCTGCAGTGATGTCGAGCAGAACCTGTAGAAACGGACACGTGTTCACATAGCGCTGTCAGGGCTTCATCGCTACGTTTCTATGACAACAACATGTGGACAGCATGAACATCTCCCCTCCTGCCTTTAAAAAAGAAAAAAAGAAGATCAATTTGGACTACTATCTGTTTGTTTGACATTGTTTATTTGCCCTCACACTCTGTATGAATGAGCCTGTCACCGCTCAACCTGACAGCCATAGAGCAGCGAGAACAATCACCGCGTACGGCTATAAAAGCATAACATTCACCGGCAACAATCCAGTGTCCGCCCGGCACATCTGCTGCCACAAATGTGCTTTAGGGTCTTTGCTACGATAGCGTCCGTGTGACACACAGCGTAAAGCTCAGCATAGACAGCCACAGCCAAACAAACAAAAAAAAAGCAAAAATGTTCAGACATTTTCAACTAAATTCCTCATTAGAAACGATGGAATAAAGACGCTGCGACCCAGAAAAAGACTCTATGCAGACACATGCTGTGAGTCATTGAAACGCTGTAAATACGTAAAAAAAACAAGCACGTGCATAACTTGATTGAGCCACATTTAATAGAAACCTACAGTATCTTTATTAAGTTTAAAACCAGTGGACTGGGCTTATCGAAGGCTTCAAAAGTAGCTGCAACCTTCAAACTTTGATCTCTGAGCAAAGTGCGTTTCTCCTAATCCTGCTTGGTGTTAGTAACAGAAACGGTAAAGAAATGAACGCTTCACATGTTGTTAATTATGTGATTGTAATGATATATGATATAACTTATGGGAATATCCTGATCTTTCCCTGACTTTAACTTTAACTAAGTGCTTTTGTTGCCTAAACATGAGCATTAAAAAGACGCATAATCGTCACTACGAGCGAATATTGTGTTGAAAGATTGGAAATGTTGACGAGAAATAAATACAAATAAGTAGTCAGTGAACATGTGTAGCATCAGCATCACAGTTCCTTCAAAACATATTTGCTGCTAATGAGTTATATAAAAACCTCATTTGCAGGAGACGCAGTGATGAAACGTTTGCTCATATTTTGGTTTTGACTGACACGTTTGATCGATGGTTTTTCTTCTATCCTCTCTATTCTAATCCTCCCGTGTTGTTTTTCTGCAAATTAGATTCAATAAAGTTTTGTTTTGTCTCCAACATTTGTCCACCTTTTTCACCTTTAGGGGATCCCACAGTTTGGAAAGTCTAATAGAGATTCTTAGAGAGTGTAAGTTTCTAAATTAACATTTCATGAAAGGACCAAATCCATTAGGGAAATACTATATGACGCTATAAGACCCTGTGCTATAAATATAAGAGAGGCCTGTAGGAGAGGTCATCAGCAGTCAGAAGTATCTCTCACTAATGCTCCTTGATTGTCATTGACCTACTTTCACTGTAATGAGAGTCGACATGATGGGTGGTGTCTTTCTCCACCGTGGAGTCAGGATCTGACAATGATCTGAAGGCTTCAGTGTGAGTGACCTAGAAAAACTGAGCGTCACGTCCGACTCCTCCGCTGGTCATTTCCTTTTGTTATATAAATGGAATCATACTTGAGCCACAATTCCCTCAATTAAATCTCATAAAAAAAATTTAAAAAACGAAGAACTGTCGAGAAAGTTTTCAGAAGACTTCAAGCTAAAAGAAAAACTCCCAGAGCTTTTAGTTTCTAGGTGAGATGGTGAATGTGTGTCAGAATTTCAGGCTAATGGCAGCTTCACATAAAAACAGCTCTGCACATCTCCACTATGTGCATGACAGACACTCGCCTCCCGCTTCTATAATTTGGCTCTTCAGAGAGGAAATAGTAGCCTAAATAAATAGTGGATAACGGGTCATTTTCTGCCCATCATCATCCTGCAAATGAGACACTGCCTGACTGACGAACAATGGAATTCCGCCACACACGCACCTCACTGCAAAGTGCTGCTGGCTATGCATCAAATACACAGAAAATTACATTACTTGTCATACTCTGTGCAAGAAATGTCTTGGAATCAGAGGTTTTTCAAAGTGTGAGGTGGGCTCCAAACATTTTAAATGTGATTAAATCCAATAAAGTGTGTAAACGGCACTACTCAACAAATTATTATTGACCAACATCAGCTGATTTCTGGATTTCTGGAAACAAATGCAGATGTTTTACTGACATAAAGGAGTAGTTTAACATTAGTGAGTTTTAGAGGAGTTAGACATGCTAAGCTAAGCTAAGTTCAACCTCTAGCTCTAAACTTCATATCCATCTTTTAATTTTACTCTAACTTTAGCATACCTTTAACAGATGCCCATGAAGCTACAGATAGTGCTTTTACCACGGACTGTTTACAGGAAGCAGATGTAGTCACCGTGACATTTTGAGGCCACAAGTTTGGCATTTTGCCCGTCGCCATCTTGGTTCTTTTGGAGCCAGAAGTGACCATATTTGGACGAGAGGGCGGAGCTGGAGAAGAGCGAGCCCGACGGTGCCAGGTACCGTTAGCGGCTAGCCACCTGTGACAGCAGCTGCCTGTCACTCAAAGCAGCCACGGCCTTAATTATGCATCATTTTAAGCCTTAAGTACAGTTGTCATGAACGGGGAAATTAGCCATAGAGACCAAAAACAGGCTGCAAACATTATTTCTGCTGTAATGTTTTTCCAGTATGCAGCACTTCTGCCTTGGCTTCATTTTTCAGCCCCGCTGCTGTTAGATTTTTACAGCCCTAGTTCACTGGGGAAACAGATAGAGCCTCTTTCATACTATGTTGCCTCTACCTTGTTATCCAGGATGCATGCTCCTCCGGGACCCATGAAAAATAAAACCTCAGAAGCCCAGAAAGTGCATAGTATCCAGCTCTGTAATGACATGTGTTTGAAGAAAATACCATGCTACTTCAATTATTATTACGTCAGCGCTGCCTGATTTTGCCTCAAGTGTGTAGTGCATCTGGAGAAGGTGTCCGGAGGTTGAATGTACTGCATAGTGTTTGTGTGCATCCTCTGATCTTCCTGCTCACTATTCCCTCTCCTGCTGCCATCAGCTGATTCACCCGACCTGTGAGGTCCAGGTCCAACCCTCATTGGTCAGTTTTAAATTCGGTGGTCCAATCCGCAGCAGGGAAAGAAGACCGTCCTCCTGCATTATACATTTTGGTGGCTATGTGTCCTTTTCCCCTGCTTATATTATCTTCCTTTTTGTAGCTCATGTCGCGTTTCTGCTCTTATGTTCTTTCTTTGTTTCACTTTCTGTTTCAACTTCTTTTTTACTCACATGAAAATATCTCTCACACACACACAGACAGAGAGAGAGGGGCAGTGCTGGAGAGATCCCAGTGGGACGACAAGAAACTTTTAGATATCCTGAAACATATTACCATGCAACACATGCTGATGTTTTCCATTAGGACATTGTGGCTTCAAGGATGTTTCTTGACAGTATGAGATGTCGTGTTGCGGTGCTGAGACACGCTCTGCGGCGCGCAACTCAGCATAATCCTCCTCAAACCGCAGGATTTCACCGGGCAGGCACGACTGTCGGAGCTGTGCCACAGTGATTCCAACGCAGCAAAATCATCAGTGTTTACTGAAGTGTAAAAAAAAAAAACATCACAGTGCCTGTGTTTATAAGTTCACCCCATCGAAATTAATTTAGCCGCCTCAGAGGCATATCAGCTTTTTGAAGGAACAAACAACCGTCTAATCAGCACTTGTCAACGCCAAATAATCAGCCGCTGTACAATCAAAACGCCTCATCACTGGAGAGTTGGCTGTGTAGTTTTTGACATGTTGACCGCAGCAGCACGACTTCCGTGTCTCCAGACAGACTTTCTTTAAATCACACACTGGTGCATTGTTTCAGCTGAAAGCAAAGTGTCTAATCGTCTAATACAGCAGCAAACATCAAGGGTTTCCACATCACAAAGCATGTTCAGAACAATGTTTAATGGTGATTGTTTAGTTGGTAATGTGAGATCAAAAAGGGTCATTTCCATGTTTTGTTTTGTTTTTAATCTCCAGATTCTCTAAGGTTCACGTAATTGTGCCTGAGGCGTTTGAGTTCCCTGGGATTTCTGAACGGATAATGTACAGTAGAGCTGAAAATAGGAAGTCTTAATTACACACATTTCAAATGCGTGTTGATCGTGAGCGTAACACTCAAGGTTTTTTGGGGGGAAAACACTCCAGTTGTAATACTTAGTAAGTGATTTTCTCTGTGTTCTCATTCATCTCAGTTTCTCCAGGTCAGTCCGAGTGTAAACCAGCGGCTGCTCCTGCCACGATAGTTACACACTTATATCCAACAACGCATTTATTAAGTTAAACCAACAGATGTATTATTTTCAATGTATTTCAGGTAAAAACCCTGAATTTTGTGTTTGTCATCTACAATAATAAAGACTCACTTTTGGTGAGATTTGAGTTCTCAGCAGGAGACTTACTTCAAAATGTTTCAGAGGACCCAGAAATAGATTCTCTCCAGATAAAAGTGCTACGACTTCAATAGGTTGAACAGCCCCAAGAAGAAAGTTTTTCAGGGTAAAAACGTTTGATATTTGTGTGCATTTCAAATGGCATAAAAAAATGCATATTTAATAACATAAACTTTCCACATGTGTCACATTGGATTGGATTTGTTTAATGTCTATATTGCGCATATTGTCGGTACTTTTGCACATTACTTGGACAATATTTTGTACATTCTTGCACAAAATCTGCACAGCTATTTCATTTAAAAAAAAAAAAAACAGATATATTGTACGTAATATTTATGTTTTAGAATATTTTTTCATAGTTTTTTCGGGCCATATGCTTCTGGACACGAGGAATGTGAGAGTGAATGAAAAGCAGTGAAGTTTGGGTCCAGAAAACCAAAACAATTCATTAGAAAATACCTTTCAAATACATGCTGCTTACACAAAAATATTGATTTTTGCTGCTTTATAATAACGCCCTGCGTCTCAGTGCTTTTTGTAATTGCACCCTCTGTGTTTTTACCTTAAAGGTTTTTTTTTTAATGTTGTTTTGTGAAAGATGAATGTCAACTTTCTTCTATAACGTTAACAAAGAAGCAGCATGGCCAGAGGGGAACTGTCACCTTCACAACTCTGTGGTTGCAGGAAATTTACATTTTCTTTTTAAGATTAACAATAAAAAAAAAAAAAATTAACCTTTAAAAAACGATAACAATCTGTCTTGTCTTGTAATAACCTCGTGTAAATGTGTAGGAGTATTTACTGATGGGGATGATAATGATGATGAAGACAGCGGTGTTAGTAGGAAAGTGTTAAGATAATCACATTATGTTGCATAATCACTATAACAAAGTGTGTGTTGTATATTAGGAAAAAAGGGAAAATAGTACAATGTATAAAAACTATTTTCATTGAAGTGCTTCACTGCTGTCCAGGAACATTATCATTCATTCCCATTGTTGTAATAGAAAGTTTGTATGTTCAGAGATACAGTAACATTCATGTAATTCTTCTCTTTGTCCACTAGCTGGTGGTATTTTCCTCCAACTTCAGTCGTGCTGAACAACTTGTGTTCCCAAATCCTCCTCCCTGCCGAGTGTTTTACGTGTGTGTCCCCTGCTGATGGTGTAACTTTGTTTCTCCACATTTCAGATGCTCAGCTCCACGTGAAGTCAGCACGGTGTCCTTTCCTTTACATCAGGAGGATAAGGAGCTGGTCTCCGGAGTGGACACGCAGCCTTCCTGTTTGAGCTGACAGACCCTTCTTTTGGTCAAACAACCCCCCCCCCCCCCCACTCCGTGTAGCAGCTGTTGACTTTGATGTTATGTTTATGTCCCTGCAAAAAAAAAACTGACTCTGTGTGCACATTTGTTGTAGAGGAGCAGGAGCAAAGTGACACAAAGGCACAAAGGCAAGATTTTTTACTTTGTTGTCTTGCATTTTATGGGCTTAAATGTCCTCCCTGACATTTATGCATGACATTTAATCTGACATTCAATCACTAACCCTTAGTCTCAACCTAACATGTGTCAAATTCAAACAAGAGCCAGCGACCTTAATACCTATAAATGGCGACTGAGTCTAAAATAACTCTTAATTCTTACATTGTCCTCGTGAGGGCATCGCATTCCCACAAAGGTTATTTGAGGACGCTCACCAGTTGTTGCTTCTCACATAGCTTACAGTCACTGGATGCATAATGTATATTAATTTTGTTTATCAAAATTTTGACTGAGCCTGAATGGAGGAAGCAGGAAGAGCGAGTGGAGACACCAGATGCAGCAGCGAGACGTATTAAAATGCTGTGAGCAGGATTCTTTCATGTGCAGCTCCTATAAGGAGGCCTGGTGTCCTGCACTGCTTTACTGACATCTAGAGGTGACCACCATGAATTGGAACAGAACCATATCTCCACATGCATGAACTGATCTGACGTTGGTCAGAATTTGACTCGTTTGGCCTCTTTTTAAGCCTCTTTTTGTTGTTGCTTTGGGTCTTGTTGTGGTCGTTTTGTGTCTCTCAGCGGTCGTTTTTTCTCTCTCCCTTTTAAATTGCTTTGGTCTTTTTGTCTGTTTGTTTTTGCTCTTTTCTGTAGTTGTTTCGGACTCTTTATAGTCTTTTTTTGTCTCTTTGCAGCTGGTTCTTTATAGTCTTTTTGCTCCTCGTCGTAGTCGTTTTATGTTTTCTTTGTTGGTCATTTTGAGTCTCTTCCTCTCCAGTGTACCCTCGGCTAAAGGAGATAAGATCTTTCCTTCAGAGAATTTAACCAGCTCTTATCAGCTGCTACGTAGATACTTCCGGATCACTTCCCTCAGTCACAGGGCTGTTTTCCTTGATGCTGGAGTCCTAACTTGTGCCTTGTTGGACTCCTAATTGTCTTGGTCTCGGGTGTGACGCATAACGCATGTAAAGAGTTCCTGCTTTACAACCCTGGAATATCAATTTAGCAACAAAGTGAGCGCATGTTCCTCACAACGGTTCTTTGTCAATTATAATTTTAGCTTTTTTTTGTTTTTTTTACCACTCCAGTTATTGGTATTGACCAAAAACTTTTACCAACTCATCCCGCAGACACACTGTGGTCGAGAATATTACTTATTGCCCCTTTAAAACCTCATAATACCAGTCCTACTTCATCTCTTTGGAAATTTAAATCAATGCTTCTGCAACATCAAGGAGAGCAAACCAAATTGAGGTACAAATTACAACACACACACACACACACACTTCCAATTACAAACTGTGAAAGACAGTTTTGCTTTGGGCAACTGTAACTCAAAGGATCGGATGGAGGTCAGTCCAAAAAGAAACGTCTGTTACATGAATGAACAAACTTTCATTTATTCTTCATCCATTAATCTCTATTGAATTGCAGCGCCTCCCGTTGCACCACCTAATGCCCGTTAAATATGGTGTATCCAACATAATAAAGAAACAAAAAAGATTATGATACAAACAGTTATGTACTGGAAAATGAAATCTGCCGACGTGAAAAACAATCCCATTTTAAATACAACAATAGTTTTTAATTTAATGACTTTTTAAAGGACTTAATCCTCACATAACATTCTTCAGTTTGACGCCACGTACTGGGATATTGTTCTAGGATGAACGTTTATGTCTGAATAATATTTGACAGTTTATAAGACTTTCAAACTGTATTCTCTGAATATAAACAGAGTTTAGGTGGGTTTACTCTGCTAAATCCCAGGCTGTGAGAAACAAATGTATCAATGAAAAGAAAAATGTAAAAAAAAAAATAATAATAAATGTTAAGAGGCTTAAATCTTAATATTTGTGACAAGATTCTTGTGATTTTGGGGGATTAGTGTGCATGGCTGTCTCACATGCTGCCAGAAGAACTGATCAAATAAGGACAACAGTGGGCTGCGACAGGATTATGAGAAGAGTCGGCGCAATTATTGGGTGAAATATGTAGTCCGTGAATGAGAGTCATGACAAATAACATGGGGTGCCACTTTCTAATAAGCCAGTTTATTAATGTTTATAGGCATTCATTAATTTGAGAAACTCATGACCCTTTAGTAATGACTAACTGCATGTTATTAATAAATTAATCATTTCTGATAAGCCATCAGCAGAAGTCTGTCATTCACCTGCAATTATAAAATGTTAATACATTCTGAGAGTAATCTATTAATTTTAAATGTTGGGGAGTTGTTGATAAATGGATTATGGTCCAGATGCCTGGCAGCCCTTTTCCAGACGACACGGCAAGTGTGATGCTGGAGGAGGATTCTGCACAACCTGGCAACCCAAAGGTGACCTCTCAGGAAGTGGTGATCAATATTAATGCAACTCAGGCGGTTTAGTTTTAGCTGCAGCAGGTGTACAGATTCAGCAGCTTGTTTCAGGAGAGAAAACAAAGGCGTGTTTTAATTGTTTTTTTCCAGAGGATGTGCAATAAATGTGATTTAGAGCGATATATTATCTGATGATACTGATCTTTAAATATTAAATATTACAGCTCATATGATAGTGTTTTTTTTAAAGAGATATTCCATACCTGCTTCTTTAGCAGCCACACAATCAGGGCTTTCTAATTACAGTAGAGAGCATTTAATGTGATTCAGACATCCGACTGTCAGAACATCTGAATAAAGTCTCAGCATATTGCTCTCTTATTTTCGCCATTTTTAAGTTTACTTTGCTTTTTCCAGCTGGAGCATGCTGCTGGAATAGCAGCACTTGAAACTTTTTCTGCAGATTCTTCTTTCAGTCTGATCTTCCTGCGAAACGACGTGAATGAAAAAAGGGGGTGTAATGCAAAGTGAAGGAATTTACATAGAACTGACACATTTTCAAAACAACATATAAATAAATGTACAAAGAAAAGTAGAATTTCATGCAAAATACCCCTGAAAGGTGATCTGACAGAAAAAAAACCTTAAATAGTCCTAAAGAAAACAACCTGTTTAAAATTTAAAACAAACAAAAACAAAATGTCATGAATATCAGTTTATTGCGTGTCAAAGCCTGTCAATGCATAATGATATTCCTTTGTTTTAATAGTCAGGATGTCTTAAAGGAAATAAAATATTCAGATCCATCTGAGTTTTAATGTGTTCCATATTTATTTTATTTTATCTAAAAGGGACCATTTGATGCACTGTACTAGATTATAGCTTTAGAGTAATTCACATCTGCAGTCCCTTTATTTATTT
>CALSBV010010813.1:785542-830273 GCA_943590825.1 Bovichtus diacanthus
TTATATATATATATATATATATATAAATGAAAGCAATAGTTGTTTCTTTATTTCTGTCTTAGAGTTGGTATTGATCTCTGTGTATATTGTATCACTTGTTGTGTTTCAGGTCTGGAGGAATTCCCCACCGCAGGATCAATAAAGTAATTATGATGCTCATGCAGCAATTACAACCAGTGATAATCATGGTCCCTATGATTATCAGAGCATGTGTGTGATGGGGTTTCCCATAGCAGATAGCAGGGATTACATGATTATCATCTCTGTCTCTCTCGCTGCACGGATTAGTTTTATCTACAAGGTAATCAGGGTTTTACTCTCGTCTGACAGGACTACAACTCCCACAGTCACACACAGCATGTATCATCAACACACATCCACATACAGTCCACTGTGGTATTGACTCAAAGACTTAAAAGAGAGAAAGGGAAACATGGGAGATAAAGCAGAAAAATCTGGATTCACGCTGGAACATTTGTGTACAATATGGACCCGTCTGAATAAGATTCTCTGCTCTGACCTTCTTTCCATTAACAAGTGCTCTGGGCATTTGGATTTCATTCAGGTAATGGAGAAAATAATGAAAATCCAGGTGCACATACATATGTAACACATTTCAGTGATGGATTACGATGCACAACTCCTCAGGGAGAAGTCTAAATTCCATATGGCCGCAGTGATCTTTTGTTTCTCCTCCTATAATAATTTAAATTTAGAAAATGACTTATTCATTTTAAAATACATTGTTTAGACAAAAGAAATGTTAGGAAAAAAATGAAGGAATATATTATATATATATTTTATATACATATATTATATATACATATGTATATATAATATATGTTATATATTCTATACATATATATATATAAATATATATTATAAATATATTATATAGATATAAATATATTATATATATAAATATTATATATATATAAATATATTGTATATATAAATTATATATATATATATATATATATAAATAATTGAACAGTTAAATCCATAAATTGTATGTAGCATTTTGTGATTATTTTCGTAATACACAGACCTTGATTTATAAAATCCCAGGCTTACATTATAAATACAACAGAGGTTTATGAGAATTAATGCAGTGAAAAGTTTAAATATTCACCAAAATATAAAATGTACAGATAAATCCCTGGAATAAATGCATGATTGTGGAAAAGGGACACCATGGGGGATACTGGGTTTACGGTGTGCTTTTCCCTTGGTGCAGCTATATCAGCCTCACTAAACCACACACACACACACACACATGTTGGCCATAAATAAAGCCATATTTGTGTCATATAGAGGCTCTATTAATAACTCTTCAGGGAGACTGTCATATATTGTTGACTGTGTGGGTGTATCATTATTGCTCTCTATAAATAGGAATTATAGGTTCATGCTAGATGCATCAAACTGCAAATCAAAGGCAACCTACATTTAATTTACCTTTATGTCTCTATTGTACTTATGGAAATGTGACACATTTGATCACTCCCTATGCACATATAACCTCACATTTTGTGCTTTTCTCTTTCAATATGTGTTAATAAAAAATGTTCTTATGAAATGCAAACCTTGACCACCAGACGTCGTTACAAGTTCACATCTTTCTTCACATTACGGTAATAAAGAATACAACAAGCGTGGCACAAAAGCATTTTATTTCCTTTGATTTCACAACATTCAGGCTTTATCCAGTTAAGGAAAGTTTTCCTTTATCCACGTTAAAAAAAACAATATATATATAAAAGTGTTAAAGGCAAAGTGAGATGAAATGGAGTTTTATCAAAAACAGCCAACAGTTGCAGTTTAATGCACGATTATTGTATGACCCAGTGCACACACACACACACACACACACACCATGTCATGGTGTGTTCCCTGGAATCATTTGAGGAATTCTTTGGTTTAATTGCTAAACTCTGTGTGTTACTCAAATACATTAAATGTTGTAATAGTTTTTTTTCCCCCAGATTGTGTTATGCTTCTATCACAATTTTAAAATGTCAATTTTTTTTGGAAAATAAATGTATTTTGTGTGGAAGTTTTTGACAATTTTTTTTGGCAATTTAGTATTCTTCCATATCGACAGGAGCAGTGGCTTCTGCCTTCGTCCTCAGAGGTTGTTTTAGTTAACTTGCATTTATGAGACATGATACAAAACTGGATGAAAATAGGCAAAGTTCCCTTTTTAAGTGGAAATACTGACACTCTCATTCACTCACACGCAGGTCCCTTCAGCGCTTTCACCACGGCTGAACTTCTTTGTCAGAGACAAACTTTCCGTGAGGGTCCGTGGCTCCGGGCGGCAGCAGCGCCAGGTAGACCGGAGTGATAGCACCCTCCTCTGGTGACTTGGGGGCTTTCGAACCGGCCATGTCAGTGCGCACCCAGCCGGGGCAGCAGGCGTTCAGCAAGACCTGGGAAAAAATGTTCGTTAAAGCAACACAGATTCACGTTAGCAGTGACGCTTTCATAGGAAACAAAACCACCAAACTGATGTTTCTTTGGATAAAATCCTTCATTTATAAATGGTTTCTGGGGACACTTTCCAACCATAACTCAACAACAAGGCCATTCAAATGACTTCACAGGAAACATTAAGAGAAGACACTAAAGAAACACGAGGCCATATAAAAAACTAGGATTTTAAATGATTGAAACAGAGTAAAAAAACAAGATTAAAATAAAATAGATAAATTATTTTTAGTGTGTTGTTTTTATATGATCATTTTAACTTGTAAATGAAAAGCGCTCTGCAATTAAAATATATAATTTTTTTATTATTAAAAACAGATTAAAACTGTGGAATAACATTTACAGTGCAGCCACAGTTAATAAATACTCCCAAAATTAAATAGGTGGCAAAGAGAAAAGTTTTAAGCCTTGATTTAAAAGAACTGACAGTTGGAAGCAGACTTAAAGGTTTTCTGGGAAGTTTCTTCCACATATGTGGTGAATAAAAACTGAGTTTCTCAGGTAGCAGAAGGCAGAACAAAGCAGATTATCACCAAACTGCCATATGATCCTCCCGATGGTACAGTTACAGGAAACCTCCTTAAAGAGTTTGTAGTTTGAGACTAGTAGGAAGAAGTAGCAACAATAACAGCTGAGCAGAGAGTGAGAAGAGCGTCTGCACTGTTAAAGGATATGAAATGCATGTGACATCCTCTCCACTTCTTTTAACAAGCTGCTGTTTTGAACAAAGTGGTTAAACAAACAAGGCAGAAGAAGGTTCTTGTAGTTGGATTAGAAGAGTTTATCATTTATGTAAATACCCCGTCATGCGGTCTCTCCTTGGACAGACGACGAGCCTGGATCATGGACAGGGTCTGGAGACACATACACACACATGTGGAATTAATGTCTGAATAAAAACAAGTACGGCATGAGAGAAGCCTTTCTCAAACCTCTGGTCCCTTTTGATTGATGAGGGTATGGATCTCAACAAATATCCTTTTTTAAAGATCTGTAAACTTGTGTGTCTTGATCTTGATTGAAAGTTTTTGGAGACAGAGTGATGGGTCATACCGTCAGTCCAGTCTTGGACATTCCATAGGACGTGTCGGGCCAGCCGCCCTTCTGATGCTCGCCCTTCTGGGCCTGGTCGACAAACTGCTGCATCAGTCCCACCAGCTCCTCCTCCGTGATGTCCTCGCTGCGGAAACGCTGCTGGAGGGCCGGGCTGCACTTCTTCAAAGTGAGTGAGCCGACGAAGCTGGAGACGTTCACCACGCGACCTAAAATACACACAGACACACACACACACACACACACACACAGAGGATGTTTGAAGCTTACCTAACCTCCTTGTGTGTCTCACAGCTTGTCAAACTAAGTCGTCACCTTTTAGAAATGTCACAAAAGATTAAGTGTGAGTCGTTTGTATCAGAATTGCTATGATGCTTTAGTGTCGGGTAAATGTGACCACATCTCACAAAAACAAGGAAAATAAAAATAAAAGGATTATCTTTTATTTATTAAATATAAGATGCATTTTATGTCATTTTCTCATAAGTTAAAATGTGGATCATGAGTCAACAGCTTTAGGTTTAGCCTCTGCTGTAGCCAGTTAAAATGACCCCAACTTTAACTTAGCCGCATCGCTTTACATCTTTTTAAAACTTTGCCTTTTTTTGTTTCATTTGTCTGAATCAAGACCAAACAAACTCCTGAAACTTGAATGCTGAGAAACCTTTCTTTGCAAAAGAAGAGAAAAGTGTGGAGCAGGCTGTGCACGGAGCCGTTCATCACCACAGCGGCAGACAGGAGACTCCGTCCCGTGACGTGTCCTACCTCCAGCTTTGACGAGCGGCAGGAAGTGAGTCAACATGTCTCTGGTGGCGAAGAAGTTCGTCTTGAGTGTAACCTCGGCCTGGACTGCAAATGGAGTCGTGTCTGCCACTGAAGAGAGAGAGAGATGATGTCATCGCCACCTCCTTATTGAAAGTCTCCTTTAATTCATCATCTCCAAGAAAATGTCTCAAGTAAAAGCTTGCTGGTATGTTCACATATGTTCGCTAACATAAACATGTAATGTATAATTAACTGCACTTATTGGGTGCATCATAGATGCTTTGCATTTAGAGAGCCCACTGAAATGCATCATGCAAGTCAAGTGCTCCTTTTTCAGTGTTTAACCAAACAAATGTATTTGTTTTTCACAACTAATGCAACTTATTAAGTCGAGCTAAATCCTTTTTATTTGGTTTAATGCAACATTTAATGTGATTTAAATATTTGTACATTGGAGGCAATGATAAGTGAGTACAGGCACTTTTTCTATCCGATTACTTGTTTTTTTATATATATATATATATATATATATATAAAAAAATGTAAATATATAGTTCCCTAAAATGAAATAATTTGATGAATAATTGTAATTAATTATTATTATTGTGATTGACATTTTAGCCATAAGCATACAACACTATTACTAATACTCCACTAATAATAATAATAATAATAATAATAATAATGACGGGTCAGGTTGTACTACAGTAAGATTTAAATGCTAATACTGACATAAGACTGAAGTTTGATGCTGCTGCTTCTATTTCATAGCAGTCTGAGTAATATTTATGTATTTTAACATTATTGTGTACATGGCTCCAGTGTAGTATAATATATATACAGTATATATACATATATATTAATATATCATTGTAATTCTACCTTTGAATGCAATCCCAGCATTGTTTATGAGCACGTCCACTCCTCCGTACTTCTCTTTAAAGTACGCAGCAGCGGTGGTGATGCTGCTCAGGTCGTTGATGTCCAGCTGGTGAAACATGGCCTTCAGTCCGTCTGAGGCCAGAGCCTCCACTGCCTCCTGACCACGGCCGCTGCAAACACAGCAACGAGTTTCAATTTATTTTATCTCTGTACGTGGCACATTTCATCGGGTTTGTTATTTTTGAATTATGTGATCTCAAAATTGTAAGATGAGCTGTCATTTTGTGTCTGTATGTAGAAGCCTGTTTTTTGTTCACATGAATGTTTACCTGACAAATTAAACATTGCACGGATAAAAACTTGGGAGCGTGGAAATTTCTCATTTTCCATACAATAATAAATTCCCACAATGCTACTCTTCGTGGGACAGCAGGGGAGATACCTACACGTCTCTGGCGGTGAGGTAAACGTCTCCTTTGTACTGCTTGCAGAGTGCTCGGACGACGGCCAGCCCGATGCCCTTGTTACTGCCAGTTACCACGGCAACCTTGGTAGACATGTCTGTCCAAAAGGGAGACATCAGGGTATGAACTCGCATATTAAATAGAAAAATTATATGGAACAGCATTAGCCTCATATTTAAAACACACACACAGCCGTCAGTGCTGAGAAGGCAGGAAGTTTAACAATGAGTCAATGATGTTGTCAGCCACGCAGGAGGACATTGAGAAGAGATTTGCTGAGTCATGGTCATGGTGATGGTGAGAGAATTGCTCTCTCACACACACACACACACACACACACACACACACACACACACACACACACACACACACTTTAGTCAAAAATTATTATGTTATCAGCCATGTAGGTGTTTGAAAAAAGCTAATATTTGCTGAGTCATGGTGACAATTTCAGAGAAATAGACAACTGTGAGAATTGCTCTTTAAACTGTTTATATTCTATTATAACTGGAATTAAGAAACCAATGATTGGTGAACAAGTATTGATCATAAAAACAGATTTCTAACAAAAATATGATATAAGACATTAAAAGTTGGAACTTAATGTGCCGGATAATAATGTCAAAACAGCACTGGTTCTACATTAAACAAACACATTCCTGAGAAGGCAGGGACTTACATAATTCAAAATAAACACAAATGTTATCAGTCATGTAGGAGGAGATTAAAAAGATTTGCTGAGTCATGGTGACAATTTAAGGGAGGGAGAACTGTGAATGTTGTTCTTTAAAATTGACTATAATCTATTATAGGTGGAATTAAGAAACCAAAGATTGTTTTTATGATAAATACTAGTTCACCAGACACTTTTTACTTTGATTAAAATAACATTAAAAGTGGGAGTTTATACTGTGAACTTTTGCACATTCCTTGTTGTGTTGCACATTTCCACAAATATGTACAACTCTTTCGTTTGAAAAACAGATATATTGAACATTTTTAAAGTATTTTTTCCTTATTTTCATTGAATTTTTTTCTATTCTATTTGAATATTTCCTGACTTTTGCAGTACTTGTTTTCTCCATGGCAGCTTCCTGTATGTGAAAACCTACTTGGCAATAAGACTGATTCTGATGATGTCAAAATATCTATAAATCATAAACTCTAACAGGTCTAACAGCAACAATATATCCACATTATTATCTTAGAAATGACTATTTAATCCAAAAACAAACCCTAAACGTGCACAGTCATGCCATCAACACAAAGGTAACTATTATGCCCTTTAGCCTTAATACACACTTCTAATGTTACATGCAAACTGGTTATTCAAGGGTTTAAGCAGTGATGACTTTTGCAACTATTGTGTGAACCTATCCTTGTATTACTCGCAATTAAAGACGAGGTAATATCAAGGGTTTAACTGCGTTTACATTATGCATTTCAGCTTTAAGAGTTCATTTTTCCTGCTTTCAGATCCTTGTTTTTACGTTACATAACACTGACTGGCTAATATGAGCATATTTCAGTTAGCCTCGTAAAACAACGCGTTTTTAAACAAACGCAGATTCTCTATGTTATCAAGGAGCTAATAATAGAAATAGGAGGTGAAGTTGAATGTTTCTTACTTGTAGTGTTGAGTGAAGCTGCGGTTGTGAAGCTGCAGAGGAAAGTGAAGAGCTGTGCAGGAAACCTGTGAGGCACACGCGCAAGAAATGGGAGGGAAGCTGGAGGCTTTCTGCGCAGGGTCAGTGCGCATACCCGGAAAAACAAGTAAACCACGTGGGGTTTGACACAGGGAGCCGCCGTGCAGGATCAAGATTTGATTGATGAAAACAAGATCTAGGTATTGTATTTTACTGGTTAACTCTTGTGTATGCAATGTATACCCACAGTTGAACTTGTTTGATAAAGACAATTAGTTTGGGTTATTATTGCACAACTAAATGTTAGCCCACCGGTAGCTTTATTTTTGATACCACACCATAACAGTGTTTTGGCATGTTTTGTGGTTTTAACTCCTTACAAATTGCGTATAAACATTAGTTATTTACTTTTTAATTTGTTTGGTATTTGTTTGTGTCGTGGTGTTGTATTTATTGGGTCAGTAGAAGTACACTGAAAGCATACTATGTAAATATAGGTACATTCATTTGCCAGTTTATTAGGCACAGCTAGATGAAACTAATGCAGTAATATGGAACAGCCATGGAATAAACTCTACCCTTATAAAGATGATAATGTTCAGTTTATGTGTTTTTGAGGCTGTAGTTTGTGTTTTGTTTACCTTCATTGTTCTAAATTGTTAACACCAGTCAGTATGATGCAGCATAATGTTCCTGCTCTAAAAAATACAGGCAGGAAAATAATCATAAAGCTGAAACAACTCCGCTCTTAAATGCGTCCAAACCATAAGTGATCATTATAACCTTCATGACTGTATGTGATTTATTGCAGGGTTTTTGTGTAATAGTTGGTGTACCTAATAAAATGACACCTGATTGTATATGGAAAAGCACATAAAACGTTCTAATGATTTGTAATCAAACGAGTGTAAGGAGGGTGCAAGAGAGGATCTTTGCTTTTGGTTTTAATTAAAGTTATTATTTTTATTATTCATCTATCTCATAAGCAAATGGGGGAATTCATTTTAGCTTCAAAACCTCTGAAGGTCACCAAATGTTGTAGAGAAGTTTTGAATACTGTGGTTGGTTTGCCACATGTAGCATTTACAGGCGTTTGACCACGTTAAGGTGTGTTTGTTCCAGGTCCAGGTGGTGCCATGAGGGCTCGTGGCCATCGGGCTGGACGAGCTGCGAGGAAGAGGAGGCAGAAACAAGAAAGTGCCGTCCAGTCGGGTATAAACCGATTTACTGCTGCATTGTCGCGGTTCAGCATAGACGTGTCTCCCATCACCAGTCTGTTTCTCCCTGTTTCTACAGTCTCTCTGTGTCATCAGCCGCAGTATGTGAGGCTGATGAAGTTTCTTCACCTCCGAGGATTCGCCTCGACACTGCTGCAGCCGGCCAACTTCAATGGTACGACTCTACCAACCTCAAACAATGTGATTGTATTTGTTCACACATGCAGTATGTTAGATGTCTTGCTCAGAGTCATTTGAGACCGTCTGCACCAGCGTCTGCATGACATCTACATGGAGACACAGGTTCTGCAGACTTTAGGTTTGCAATGTGACGTTTAGACAAGCATTACAGTTTCTTTAGACTTGACAACAATTAGTTTTAACATCCCATGATTGACTGCAGCTATTGGCTGCAATTTAGAAAAGATCAGATAAACCTTTCGCTGCACTCAACCTGTGTATTATAATAATAATAGTAATAATAATAATGCAGACTTAAACATTTGTACGTGTGTTTGTTGCTTCTCGCCATCCAGACACAGGCAGAGGGCTGCAAGCTCTCAACACCATAAAGGTAAGTCTGATTGAATAAACTAAACACAGTAATAATTTAAGTCTACAGTTTTATAGCTAATAATTACTGCAAAGTCTGTCATAGAAAATCTAATTAACATCACAGCATTCATACATTTTCTACCTTTAAACAATAAGGTCAGTAAATCCCAGGTGTGCATTTGCACGTGTTTGCTTCTGCATGATAACTTAATAGCTTGAGGCAGAATAATCTACTGAAAACTAAATATACTTAAAATCAGACACCTTTACTCAACCAATCGTAATAATTTAGCTTTTGTTTGATTAGTTTGATCTACATTGTTTCTTGTGGTTTTTGAGAGTTACACTCTGTGTCTGTCAGCCGGGGCAGCTGGTGGTTTCTCTGCCTGAGTCCTGTCTCCTCACAACATCCACTGTTCTGCACAGCTGCCTGGGGCCGTATATCAAGAGGTAAACTAACACACCTTCATACACAAGTGGAACAACTCAAAATATCAGAATATGGCCCGATACAGTGGTGGACCGAATACCAAAGCATTACATCTAATGATGTCCATCCCAATAACTACCACTTCTTAAAAGCTTAAATGTGTCCTGGGGGGTTGATTCTACTCTTTTTAAAGGTGCAGTTCGTGTTTTTGTCGTACTGAATTGCATTATAGCAAAAGAGTAAAGTAAAACATAAGTAAAGGAGTAAGCAACATGTAGTGAAATAACATTTCAAATATGCACATTTTAAAATGACCCAAACTGTCATTGTTGTATGTCCACAGCTGGAAGCCCCGCCTCTCTCCCCTGTTGGCGCTCTGTGTCTTCCTGGTGTGTGAGCGGCACCGAGGCGAGGCATCTGATTGGTTCCCTTACATCGACGTGCTGCCCCACACTTACACCTGCCCCGCCTATTTCACAGATGCTGTCGTGGCCGCTCTGCCAACCGGTGTGCGGAGACGGGCTTTAGAGCAGAGGGAGGCTGTGCGAGAAATCCACTCCCTGAATCAAAACTTTTTCAGGTGAGTCTGACACTGAAGCCAGTTATTCAGCTTATGTATGAGGGTGTGCACAGAATCAGATTAGAATAGTAGGCTAGAGTTTACTTGCACGTTGCGTAACATCACGTGCAGACTACGAACTTTTGTGTCACCCTGAAACTTTGCATTGAGATGAAAGTCCTTATTGATCTTTAAAGTTATTTTGATAAATGTCTTCCTTTTTATTTCAATATGCAAGTATAAACACATACATACCTATTAATTCTTCAAAATACATAAATAAAAGAAGTGACCCCTGTCACTTATGTGAACAATGTCAGTATCTTCACCAACTGCAACTGATTTATTGTTGATCCAGATCTCTGCAGCCAATCCTGAGTCAGCCCGTGGATGAGGTGTTGACATATGAAGCATTGAGGTGCACACACACACACACACACACACACACACACACACACGTACACACGTAAAAGTTAAATATAAGCTTTTCCATAGCATAGTACTGTGTGCAAAGTTCGAGTTTCAGAATTAGAAATCCTTTAGTTGTCCCCAGCGCTACAACAGCAGAGGGACAGTGCAGATAAAAAGGCAAATATAAAATAAGTACAAGTAAGAATAAGACCACAACCTTATATAACCTATAATAAAGTAAGTGAACACGTGAGAGTGACATTTTCTCGTTAATACTTTATGTATTAAGGTATATATTTGTAACTTTTTAAATGGTATATCACTGAATGAACAAGTCACTACAGTGGTTTATGCAGAGTTCCCTCGGATCTTTAACAAGTTTAAATAATATTACCGAATGCCTCTCGCATTAACATCACACAGATGAGGATAGCGGAACCAACAACACAAAAAATAAGTCATGTTTTATGTTACAGTAATCATTTGGGCAACATTGTCCCAAACCCCAAGTAATTATGGTCTTAAATTATGTTTATTGTAAAGTTAGTCTTGCATTTTATTCCCAGTGGCATTAAAAACTCTTTAATATATATTTTGCTTTAAGCTCTAGGAACCCAGTTATGGCAATACAAATGTTTCCAGACTAATTTGTTGGAGTATTTGTCAGGGGATTAAGCTGTCAGCCTCGCCCTTCAGGTGGGCGTGGTGTAGTGTCAACACGCGCTCCGTCTTCATGTCCCACCCATCCAATGACTTCCTGTTTGGACAGGATGATTACGCTTTAGCCCCGTTTCTGGACCTGCTCAACCATCGCCCTGACGTGCAGGTAACACTAAACTGTGAAAAAACACCAGGTACAAATGAAAGGATTCACTCTGCTTTGATTGGACAGTTAAGAGTAAATAAAGAGCCAATAAGAGTTTCCACAAATATCTTTTTTTTTTTTATACATTTTTTTTTTTAGGTAAAAGCAAGTTTCAATGATGTGACGAGATGTTATGAAATCAGGAGCGTCTCCGGGACACTCCGCTACCAGCAGGCCTTCATTAACTACGGCTCCCATGACAGCCAGCGCCTGATGCAAGAGTACGGATTTGTCGCCCCAAACAACCCGAACAGCGTGGTGTACGTGGACACAGGTGAATGTTGTCTTTGTAGAAAAACAGTTTTTATGGATATTGTAGTTAATGACACTGTAAAACCGACCAAATATGGTCTTTACAATTGTATGTAGTAAGAAAACACAATAAAATAGTAAAAAACAAATGGTATACTTGCTGAATAACAAGGGTTAATATTTGAAACAATTTAAATTGCCTGCCTTGCTTTGTATTACACCATAAGTTAAAACAAAACTTGTGTAACTTTGTGTGTTTCTCTGACTTCAGATCTCCTCTGTGACGTTTTAAGAGGCGACAGGAGTTTGGATCAGAAGATCAAGTTTCTCAGAGAGAACAGTTTCCTTCAGTAAGACATTTGCATTGTCATTGTTTGTTTTATGTCTCATATAGTGAGTCTGTAAACTGTGGTAATAGGAACCAGGAGTTAAAGGAACAGGAGCTACACGTCTGTCTTGTCTCGCACACATTAGAAGCAGTTTACCTGCGTCCAGTCTTTATGGCGAAATATATTACTTAACATGTCGACAGTTTCCTCTTCATTGCACACAGAAAAAGTCTCTAAAAAAAAAAAGTCTAGAATTTGATGCATTAAAATCACTCCAGCTTTTTCCTCCCAACTCCCCTTTGTCTTCCTCCCTGTCAGTAATCTCACTTTGTCCAGTGAAGGTCCCAGTTGGAGGCTGATGACAGCTCTCCGACTGCTGTCGCTGCCACAAACACTGTAGTAAGACACACACACACACACACACACACACACTCTCTCTCCCATGTGTATATCTGTCTAAAAGTGAAGCTCCACTTGCTTATTCTGCTCTAAAAGCTTCTTTTGTGTCCTTGGCTTCGACTGGTCCGTTTGTCAGTGTGTATGGATATAAATGATTTATTAGATGTGTTTTATTTTCAGTCACCAGTGGAAGGCTGTGTTGCTCGGTCAGGTGGTGTGTGAGGAGAGAGAGGAGTGGAGCGTCCAGACAGTTAAGACTCTCTGTCAGCGACTACTACAAGACGCACACACAGCTCTGGATGAGGTGTGTGTACGCACACACACACACACGCACACACTCCAGTGATGCAACCCATGACTTGTGCTTTTTAATGTGCGTCTGTGTGTGTTTAGATCTCCCACCTCCTCCGGTGTGACCAGTCAGTCAGGGAGCAGCTAGATGTGGTTAAGTCACTGCGACAGGAGGAGAGGTGCATCCTGGGAAGCTGCCTTGAGGCACTGGTAGGCGTGCCAGGACCACCAGACGAACTGTTGTCATGCCAACCTGATGTTGACGCTGTGAGCTGACATCTGATTGGTGCTCTGACCTGCCAGTCTGTACCAGAAGCAGAGTTATTGGCTGAAGTGGTGACGCTGGACAGTCTCCATGTTCCTGTTCTGCTCGTCAGCAGTGATGCTGATGGAGGCAGCAGCACTGCTGACGTCCTGTAACCAGAGCGTCACAGGTTGGATTCCAGGTATGCTGAAGGAGCATTCTTCACTTCATTCTCTCAGCTTTTCAATTTCTGTGTGTTGCACACGGCCCCTGCAGTCTCACGCCTTTTATGGCGATTGGCAGGCGTTTTACCTGCTAATAAATCAACTGGCAGGACCTTTCAGTTCACCAGGACAATGGGATTCATCATTACAGGAAGACGGGTACAAACAATTAGTAAGATATTGGTAAATGAGGCCCACTCATGGTCTTATTTCTTTTCTGATTAAAATTAAAAGTACCGTTCCTGATCTTTTTTTATTCAGTTTTATGAAATCCACTAAAATCTCAGTTCCTGTTTGTATTGTATTTTCGATGACTTATGAGCGAAACATAAAACGTTGCTGTATTTACACCAAAAGCAAAACGTCTCATTTGTTGATAACGTGTGTATTTATTGAGTCAGATGAAGCGTTGTGGATAAGAAATATGAAGTAATGAATAATGACAAAACGTGCTTTAATGTGGGTTGTAGCCTCGTATTATGAAAGCCACATGAAGTCAAACATATTCAGAAGTTGGTCAAAGGTGTGTGTGTTTGGAGGAAACACAGTGGCTCGTTGGTTAGAACTGAAGAAAATCGATTCTTCCTGCAGCTTGAAGTCGAGCAGGTCAAGTGAAGTGGAGACTGACCACAGGAGTTGTGTGAGTTCTTCTCAGCGTTGGTCCAGACGGGCAAAAGGTTCACGATGTCTTCCCGTGATGCACGCTGCGAGAAAAACAATCCACAAGTAAAAACAATCAGTGTGTAAATGTTCACCTGTAATATCAAAACACTGGACCTGCAGAAGGAAAGTGTAGTTTGTGTTGTCGTACAGATCGGATGCATCTGGTCAGAGTTGAACAACAGCCTTTTTCTTCTGGTGACGCTGGACAGTCTCCATGGCAACTGTGGCTTCATAGAGAGGGACCGTCTCCTCGGGCTGAGGTCTGGAGAGACAGATTATATTTAACTTACACTACAGTTTATATGCATCTCACACAGTGGGCTGTAGCTTCTTATTCTGTGCTTTGATCTTACTCGTCTTAAATCTTCAATTATGAGTTTTTGGGGCATTAAAATAAAACCAGGGCGCACATCTTTAAATTGATAACTTGCAGAGGGTAGAGAAGAGACAGAAGACATGTGACACACAAAATATAGTTTTATATAATATATATATAAAGTATATATAAATGATAAAGCTGCACTAGGACACTTTGCATTTCAGTGGCCTGGAATAGTGCCAACCTGCATTAATAATTACACCACAGAGATGCGAAAGATACCTAATGATACTGGGATTGAGCCTGACGTGTATATGAGGGAGCATTTCTCCCAAGAAATGCTGAATTTAAATTAAAATGTCATGTTTTGATATTGAGTTTTGTCAAACTGAGTTTGTATTCAGTAATGTGAATTCTCTGATACCAGTATCTACCCATGGACAAACAGGAAACAGTACCCACTGGTAATGTGACTGACATTATATTTATATATATTTAAATTACCTGAGTACTCCAGTTGACATCTTCTCCACAATGTCCTTCAGAATATCTGACACAAGTGTGTTAAGGAGGGACTTCATGTACCTGGTCATGTGCATGTTTTACATTACACTCTGGGCGCAGGATACGGAGGTATCTTCCTTGCTGAGCGGATGAAGTCATCCACACTTCATGGTTGAGGAAAGACATGGAGGCTGATTTTAGGTGCAGCAATCTGCAATCTGGAGGATCCAACTGTAAATATACAAAAACACAGAACAGTGAGGAGACGAGAAAGACTTCATTTGAACTTTTCACTTGTGCAAAATGATGATAATATTAATTTGTTTTTATAAAATAGTTAATCATGTTAGTTTATAAAGTGCTGCAGGGACGACGTATTTTGTAGGTCAACCCTAAAGTTAGCATTGATTTTTATTATTTTTTTTTTTTATTATTGCACTTATTTCTGGGTTTTCGGACTCATCCCTGCAGCACTGTGTTAGGAATAGATTTAGGCTGCAGTGTGTATTCTGTCATTTTAACTGGAGATTTTTGAAGCCGGGGGATTCTTAAATAACTAATATGAAGTTATCACTGTATTTATATTTAAAAAATGTTGCCGCACTGACTCACCTGCAGTTCTTTATGGGTTGTGACCCAGTGCCCCCCCACTCCCAGCACACTGATGATGTCATGCTTGTGTGGGAGGAGCTTCGTTTCCTCTGACTCGTCCTCCTGCAGACGCACTGCACACAGTGAAATGTGGTGGCGTTATGATGAGTTGATGCACAGTAGCGTTCAGAAGCCTGAGGGCGCGCTGACAGACTTGATGTCCAATTTTTTACAATAAATCCGTGTTGACAGTGTGAGAGAATCGCACAGAGAAATGTGCTTACCTCCAGAGTCTATGACGATATCCACTCCCAGTCCTCCCGTCTCCTCCAAAACCGCCGGCAGCAGGTCTGATGAGCCGTTATAAACCGGGATAACCTTGGCTTCACACACAAAGACACAGCAGCATGATATCAATCTGGTTTATAATGCATTCAAACAATCTGCTGACTGAATACAAGTCTTCATGCCAGTGTGCAGTCCTATCTGCACAAAATGTCTCATTGGAAGATCATTTAAGTTGCAGTGTTTGCAATTCCAATGTTATCCACATGGTGGCAGCAGGTTTTTAATTCAGTCTCCCTTTTACAACATTTACTGGGAATGAGAAATGAACAAGGTCTTATCTTGGGGTAACACTTCAATGTAATGTTAACTGAGTTCATTACAAAAACAATACATCTGATGTACTAAATGTGGCGACTTGTCGTACTCTGGAACCGTCCTGGATTCAGACAGATGAGGGATACACAAAGCGATAAACCTACAGCTCGTATCGATTCATGCGACTGCTATTTAGTGCAACGACGAGATGATCGGCAAGGAAGCAAGCATGTGAGTGAGCTAGAAAGAGAGAAAGAAAAAGAGCTCACCTACTAAAGGATCCTGAACACCTGAGGAAAATATGAGAACAGAAGAAGACCGGAAAAAGAAGCAGACATTCAAGTGAAAGAGCATGAAATTATGTGAAGAGAAGCACTCTGTTCTGAAAATAATTGCTGTGATTTTGTAGAGAATTAATGTAAAATGGTTTCACAGACACTCCATGAAGATTGAGTCTGAAATTCTACTGTTAAGGATTTAAAAATCCCTTTTTGAAAGTGAACTACAGACGTCACATCGTTGGCCTGTACTTGCCTACGCTGGGCCGAAGCTGCTCCAGGAATGTGTGTTTTTGCGGCGAGTGTGATGTCGTAAAAACCTTCACTCCGTGGTAACAAGCCAGCTGGATGCACATGAGGCCGAAAGACTGAGGAGGGAGCAGAGCAGGGAAGATTATTACACTATTAGATTTAAACGTAGAGAACGATAAGACACATGTTGCAACAAATGATTTAGTATTTTCTTTTTTTACATACGCTGCCTCCGTCTATGACCAGCAGTGTGTGTCCGGCTGCCATGCGAGCGTGTGTGTGCAGAGCAGTGTAAGCACAGAGGCCGTCACGCAGCGCTCCCGCAACACACACCGAGCTGAGCTTCTCTGGCTTCTGGACTGGAGAACAGAAACAGAAACACACGTTCAGTGGATCAGTTTTACAGATTTCTTTATGCCTTGAAGCTAAAAGATTGTGGCCAGAACAATTTTATTCTGTGAGTATATGAGCTGCAGATGAAAGGCTGACAGAACACGTTTCATCTAAATATTTGTTATATTTTGCAATACATATACTCTATTTTGTATACATTACCATTCATTAAAACAGGAGGAGCATTTTTGTTGTGAGTTTGAGTGGCGTGAGTGTGTGTACAGCGTGCTACCTAAATAATGTTCATCTATGTCAATGCTGTCACAGAGTCCAGAGCAGGGAGAGTCCAGAGGCAGAATACCTGAGAAGGAAGAGTTGAGGAGACAGAAGAATATGTAAAGATGTAGAATATGTTATGAGTAAGGGCAATATAATAAGTAATATACGTCTAAATTGAAAGAATTACATGCAGATTCCTTTGGATGTCACTTTTTACATTTAACTGGTATGAAACTGACTCTTTTTGAATTGTGAGTTCCCTGTGATTTGATTTTTGGTGCCTTTTTATTTTTGTCTCTGTGTGTTTTCTGCCCTGGTCTTTCTTGAAAAAGAGATTCTTCATCTCAATGGGACTCTCCTGGTTAAATACAATAAAATCATTTATAAATATGTATTTATTTTATTTATTGAGTCAAGAGTTATAAAAAAAAAAACTAGAATAAATTCTAAAAATATTACAGATTTTGGTAAAATTTGACACCTTTTTTTTTTTTTATTCTAAATAAAAGTATATGAATAGGCAATACATGATAACAATGAATAATCCCTTAGCTCTAGTATTACAAACACAAATTCTGATGAAAGATATCCTGCCATGCACACAGTTAACATCACATGCAGCAACAACCGCTGTGCGAGTCAGAAGACGGCTCCTAGATCAGATAACTAAACATGTCCTACCTACGACCTCATCCTCCGGCTGGAAGAAAGAGACCTTGGCGCCCACTGCAGGAAAAAAAACCCACAAACAAACAGGTTAACGTGACAAAAGGTTTGTGAAGGCACTCACTAAAAGTCACGTACTCCTTTTGAACAATCATGCAGCAACAGTGAAAAGTGTGTTTGTGTGTTGACCTTGCAGGACGACCCCGGCCACCTCTCTGCCAACTGGAATTAAATCTCTCCGGATCCCTACGTCATCAAGCAGCTGGAGCGCAGGACATGTGAGCAGAGAGAAGAGTCATCGGTGCAGGAGGTGATTTATTTAACCAACTGATTGCTATTTAATTCAGTGGCCTTTCCTGGCATTACAGTTAAGGGACAGGGTGAAGAACAACAGATCAGTAGGCCAGACGCAGGATGTATGGACACACACTAGACTACACAAGATCATAACCTTAAGATTTTCATATGTAATTTACCCGTTACAACATTTTATAAAGCACTTAAAATGTGCATCGGGATCATCTTACGTGTATATTTCAAAACATGAATTAAGTCCTCCGTTACAATGTGAGTGCCTGCAGATCTTTTTGCGTTAATGTATTGCTGGTGTATTTATTTTTTTTGTTTGTTTTTAATAAGGCTTTTTTAATGTTTGTGTGCTCATAATTTCACAATGTTATATATCCATCATCCTGTGTACGTCTCTCATTGCACCATCCTGTATATGAATGGATAAATAAATGACTCTCCAGGATAATCAACAAAAGAAAGTTACTATTTTGTCTTGATTTGCAGCTTTCTGTTCTACTCTCTGGTTATTTTCTAACCAGGTAACAGGCTCACATCTATTTTGATATCATCTTTGATTTACGTACCTTGAGGTCCAGTGGGCTGAGTCCACACGCCTTTACCTGGACTCTGACCAGATGGCTGCCTAAAGCCTCTGGAAGACTCTGGACAGAAACAAATAAACAGAAACTGTCACACACAGAGAGAAACAGACAGGTTAACATCAGCTGCACAGACAAAGTCTCTTAAATTGGATAAATATAATAGTTTTATAATAGAGACATAAAGACAGATTGCAAGATATACATTATGGATGCATGAAGTAAAAAACAAGGCACCATGACTACCAAACAGTGGACTTTAAATTATATATAACCAATATTATATTATATATAATATTATTCAGATTCCCAATGGTAGGCTAACATTAGTTTTTGAAGTTGTCATTATGCTCAGCAGCAGTGATGTCTGCAGGTGGAGCCAGTTTCACACGTGCAGGTTAGTTTCCTTTGCTTTTCCTGATCTGACACTTAGTGTAATGCTGTGAAATGTGGATATATATTCCCAGACCCCGAGAAAACAAACAAACGTACCGTTTCCTGAATAACGAACTTGGGCTCAGCATCACTCACACCAGCTTTGCAGTATAAACCTTTCATACTTTTATTCTTTTAATTCATGCAGCTACAAGGTCGCAAAATATTGAAATCAGCTTGACAATAATCCTTTTACATATATAACTAATTTATTCTCTCCTTTACAAGATCTTGCTGTTTCCCTGTTGCTGCTAAACTGACTAGCCTGAGTCAGCTGACCTCTTCTTCTTCGTTGTTTACATTTTTTGCTTGTAGTGTCACATTTATTACAATACCGCCCTCTACTGGATGTTATGGGTAACCACATTTTAAGTTCTCTCAAAGCACCATACAACAACTACATGCTTTTTTCATGAAAATTACGCTGTTTTTTTTTTTACTTCTAGCTTTTTCCGTGAAAATTAAGTATTTTGACATCCAAGCTTTTTTCAGGAAAATAAAAAAAAATTTTAATTATTTTTTTTCCATGAAAATTAAGTTATTTTGACATCCAAGCTTTTTTCAGGAAAATTAAGTTTTTTTTTTTTAAATATTTTTTTTTTAATGAAGAATAAGGTTGTTTTTTTTTTCACATCCAAGCTTTTTTCATGAAATATATATATATATATATATATATATATATTTACATTAAGCCTTTTCTGTGAAAATTAACTATTTTGACATCCAAGCTTTTTTGAAGAAAATTTTGTCTTTTTCACATCCAAGCTTTTTTCATGAAAAATAATAATAATATTTTTTGTTACGTAAAGCCTTTCTTGTGATAATTAAGTATTTTGACATCCAAGCTTTTTTGAAGAAAATTTAGTTTTTTTTCACATCAAAGCTTTTTCCAGGAAAATTAAGGGTTTTTTTGACATTCAAGCTTGTTTCATGAAAATTAAGTTTTGTTTTTTTTAACTTTAAAATTAGTCCGCTTTAGACAGAAATTGCTATTTTTTAAGTATTTTTTCAAAGTATGTTTTCATTTTTATGTATAGGCCTATTCGGTGACATATGGCTTCTGTTTTATATGGCTAAAAAGAAATATTCACTATCGTGGATTATGTCTCAATCCTCATACTTTTCTTTCTCTTGTTAAATTGTATTATTATTAATTTATTTTCTTGGAGCAAATAACATACTACACTTAAAAACTGGATTTGTGTTTCTAATAAACAGCAGCCGGCAGGAGAGCGCAACTAATCCCTTTACTTCACAGCGTCCCTGAGATTCGGGGCAAGCCAAATTCTCGCGAGATTAGATCGATATTACACACTTACTATGAGATATCGCGATACGTCAGAAGCGTTACCCCATTTTCCAGCTGTCCCTCAGTCGGTCGGGATTTCGGAACCACGGGAGAATCACCGGAAAGGGTTTTGGTGATAAAGCAGCACATTTGGGAGGAGATACCACATTATAGGTTCACATAAACACGCGACGAGCTACTTTATCCCGTATTTCACCATGGAAACTGAACTATGAGGTAAGGGCACAGTGTAGTATGTGTGGTGTGGAAGAATGTCCCTGAGCGGGCTGACGAGCTGACGTTAGCTTCTTACTGGTTAGCCTGCTTGCTAGCTGCAGTGATGTATACGTTAGCGCGGCTACTTCGTCATATTTACCCGGTGTAGCTTGCTAATGTCAGGCTCTAGCTGTGATATTAACCCGTCTTGGGGGTGCCTAATATCGGTCTGTGTAACAAGACCAGGGCGACAAAAAATTGAGGACGATGCCTTCCAGCTGCTACTAACAGTTAGCAAGTATGCTAATGTTAAATCACTGCATCTTTCTGCTCTGGCAGCCTGTGACCTAACGTTAACATTGACGGGTGTTAACGTTACTTGTGTCTCGTTACTGGCCGGGTCGTTTGAGAGGATGATGATGAATCAAGGTTGCTGACAGTGCTGGGGCAGACAGTGACTTTCATGGGTGGAGGTTTTTAGCCTATTTGCTAACATTAAACCTGCTGTTAGTCACACAGCTGCCCATTTGGTACAGTCAAAACAACCCTCTGTAGTTTCCTATTGTCGGTGTGACACCTGAACATGCTTTGGGGTCGTTGAGTGATGTGGCTTCATCATAGGCGAGTCCACGGAAATAATGCAGGAAGTGAAATTGACACACAGACAGAGTGAGCAAATTCATCTTGTGCAACTTGATGTGTAACTTCATTGTTTTTAATTGACTGGCTGACTAAACTCCACCAGTTAGGACTAGTTTCCATGGTAACGCGGACGCTGACATGTCCTCCTAAAGGTGGAAGATGAAAACATCATGTCCAGTAAGTTAAAGGGCTAGTTCAGATTTTTTTTTTGAAGTGGGGTTGTATGAGATGCATATGTATAGTCAGTGTATTATCTGCAGTAGAGAGAAGCAGACAGCAGTACCAGCACCTGAGCAAAGCAATGTGCTGTTGTGGACGGGGGCAGCAGCAAAATCTCATTTGCATAAAAGAAAGGCCCTCCTAAAAAAAAACATACTAATATCGGTTAAAGTCTAAGTCATATTTAGAATATTTCCACTGCTTTACTGAAGCCGTTATCTCTCTTCAAAGCCACCTCCTTTTGACAAAAACAGTCATTTTACCTCGCAGAACACGAGAGTTGCCGGTTAGTTTGTTTCTGTTTGTGCGTGACTTTGGTGAATCTGAACTAAACCTTTAATACACCAAAGTCACAAGAACATAAACAAACCATCCTGCGAGGTGAAATGACTGTTTTTGTCAATGGAGTGTGGTGGCTTCAAAGAGGGCATAGATAAATATAACGGCTTCAGTGAAGGCTGTCTGACAGCAAGGTAAAGCGGTGAAAATATTATAAATATAGCTTACACTTAAGGTGATATTGATATTTTTTAGGTGGCTAAAGTACATTTTGATGCTGCTACCCTCCTACAGCAGAACATTGCTTAGCTTCTGTCAGTTTCTCCAAACTGTGGGCGTGCCGGCCACCATCTACTACCATCTAATACACTGACTGTGGATAAGTACCTCACACAACCCCACTACACATATCAGAATTATTCCTCTAAAGTGCAGATGGTGCTAAATTACTTCCATCTTGATTAAAATACTCAATGATGCGTTGATCCAGCACCAATATTAATTCATATATTTGTTGTTTTGAAGACTTTCATGCTATGTCACACACGCCCCTGCATGAGACGAGCAAAATGCAGTGTTGCTTACCCGCCCTTTGTTATGCAAAGGTTTTAGCTAGATTAAATCTGAAACAATTCCCTGATTAATCAATTAGTCAATTGATGGAAAATGTATTGGAAACCATTTTGATAAGACCCATTTTTACAGTTGTTAAATCAAGCAAAAGTTGCAATTTTTATACATATATATATATATATATATATATATATATATGTATAAAAAATTGTAACTTTTTTATATATATATATATATATATATATATATATACACACACTAATGAAAACACACTTTTTGGTGTTTTGTATAATTGTAAACATAATATATTGGCAAGTGTTTTTCAATCTTTTTTTTCTTTTAGTCAGCAGACTAAGACCGGTCAAAAGTTTAAATCTAAATCAGGAAAGCACAGTAATTTAATAAATGGAGCTTTTAAATTCTGTTATCAATTATGTTTTATGTCTCTGAGATCTTGGTTTGCTGGGAAATCTACGTCACCAACATAATCATCCACAGTTCTTTTAGAAAGTTCAGCTGGGTTCAGCTGGGCTCAAGAGGATGACTTTGTGGTCTTGCTACAAACAACCTGTAAATCAAAACCACATAATAAGATTTGTTCAAACATTTCCAGGACTGTGTTTCTTTGATTCAAGCCCAACAGCTTCAAAGGACAGAATTCATAACACTCTCCGTAAGCAATGAAAAACTGGTGAAACATTTTGAAACAGGCATAAACTAGGCAGGTAGATCGGGCAGCCAACCCATGCGATGTATTTTTAAATCACACTAACATCTCCTTTAATACAGGGGTTTTCAAAGTCTGAGAGCATGAGCCTCCCCTCAGACAAAGCTTGGTAAAAGCCCCCAAACACACACACACACACACACACACACACACACACTTAGTTTGCTTGCTTGGTTTCACTCAATTCCTGGATGCCTGTGGGACTATGATTGTTATTTGAGCCATGATATATCCTAATATTCCCCAAGCTACTGTATCTCTGAACTATCTCTTTAACCAAATCACACACATTTAGGCTATTCTATGTGATCTTCTCTTGATTTAACTGCTGTAATATTTCTGCACTTCCATTCCCTTGAAACAGTTTGGCCCCCCCCTGGGGAAGCCCGCCTCTCACTTAGAAAACCTCTGCTCTAATACAAAGCCAGTCATACCATTTAACAAGGAATATCATTTGGTAATCTAATGTAACAGTCACAGGGTTGGTATGACCTTAAATCACCTCCACAGCCTTTTATTGTGCTTCACTAAAGCAACTCCCAGTTAACCTGTTTGGTAACAACAGTACAGATGTAAAAGCAGTTGAGGTAAAAGGATTTAACCATTTAATTTAGCATTGTGTCAGCCGTTAAAGGAAGTTATCTTCTCCCCACAAGAATCAGGGGTCTGCAGTACAAACAATAATATTTTTGGAATAATTAAGTGACCTGCTTTGACTGTTTGGTTAAAGTTTCTTTTTTATGTTGATACTGAAATCATGAATATACAACAATTTTACTTCTCAAACCTGTTCAGGGTTTAACAAGAAACCCTACGGTGCATTCATGTTGTATTGACATTTATTTGTTGTATTTTATGTGAGCAAGAATTCCATGACCTTAGACGTCCCAGTGCCGAGCTTCAGATATGCTCGTTACCATCTCAGGCATTTTGGTCCCGCTATCAGTTTTTACATTGTGAACGTGCTCATGCAGGGAGCCGGAGGGGAGGAGCCGGGCGAGTGTCCTGTCACCTCTCATGCCTCACCATTTGACATCAGTGTGATAAGAATGTGAGAGAGACGCAGAGCTGAGGGTCAGTCTCACAGGGTGTGTTGAGAGTCCGCGTGTCTTTAGTGTGTGAGTGAGAAAGAGGGAGGCTGGAGTGTGTTAAATGCAAATGCATGACTTGTGTGTGTGATTGTGAGAAAGCTGATTAGAAGAGGCTGCAGTTTTTAAAACCAACACCATCATTGTAACCATCCACACAACATACTTAAAATTAGGGCTTCATTTGAATATTTTTTCCCCAATTAATCCATTGATGGTTTAGTCTAAAAATATATATAATAATGAAGAAATGACCACAGTCACAGGTTTTACATATCTTTAACATTTTAAAGCAAAGCACATTTTTCACATTTTACTTTCTAAATCAGTCATTTAGTAATTTTCTGTCTGGGGACTAAATCAACAGTTATTTTGTGATGTTTCCTGCATTTCTGGGCCCATTTTCTTATTCCTGTAGACAACAGTTGACATGATATTTACAGTAAAGCCACAGTGGACGTGGCTGATGGCAGAAGAGGCAGACATATTTGTTTCTTCTGACAAAGCATTTTAATTTTCTCATATTTACTTATACCACTTTGAGAAATGATGCTTTACCTCCAGTTGAATCATTGTATTCAGTTTTGACCCAGAGTGGTATGAATTGACTACAGGATGAATATTTGATGTATCTCAATTTTTATTACATTTTTTACTATACACAAACCGGATGACAAGGTCGGGCAAATGTACTGTTTATTATTGTTTAGTATTGTCTCTCGCTTGAGGGTTAGCCTATCTGTTAACTCCAGCTGAAACTGTGCGATGGGCTTTTGTACGTTCGTTGTATAGCTGAGATATTTTATATTTGCTGGTTTAGGGATTTTGTGTTTGGATGCTGAATCTTTCAAAAGAGACTCACAATGGATCTGAGAATCAATCATTCTCACCATTTGAGGAATTTAATATGTTGAATTTAGCATCAGGAGTGTGCTAGTGATTTTCTAAACATGCTGTAAAGTCCAAAATAAGTATTTTTTTTACACTACTCTAATTGAGAGCAGCATGTTCAGAGGAAAATAAATAACTGAGATGAAAGTAGACGAGGCCGCCGACAGAAATTGAAAACGAAAATTGCAACAACATTTCTTTTCTCCTGAATGCACTGTACAACTTGTGTAAGTAATCAAATATTACAATACGTTTCCAGCATTGTGACAGTGGACAGAGCATCAGTTGGTGCGCACAGTTGTCCCAAATTCATTCATGGAAGATGGGAAAGGGGGAATGTTGGAGGGGGTCAGCGGGAGGGACAAAGAGAGAAGAGCATGAACCCTAATCTGTATCATATTCTGAAGCTTGCCTTTTATGCGTGCGTGTGTGTGTGTGTGTGTGTGTGTGTGGGTGCGGGGCTTAAACAGGCATCTGCCATAGGCCTTGATAACAGACCAACATTTCAGTTACATCCCAATGCTCTAATTATACAGACTAATCCCACAAATACAATGCATGTACTCCGAGAGAACAGAGCATAACACCCTCTAGTACAAACTCATGACAAAGGAAATAGATGCACAACAAACAAATTCAAACGTCTAGGCAGCTGAAGTCAAGTCATTGAAGTGTAATTAAGCTTGCAGCTGGTTTCATAATGTGAGCCAAGAAGTGCCTGTCTGTTCAAACACACTTTGATATGATCAGCAAATTAAAGTAATGGTTAATTGCTCAAGATGTCAAGGTGAACACGACCTCGTGAATTCTGTTGGGAGCATTATTTCGATCATCAAAATATTATATGCTAAAACAAAAGCCCTGGCTGCTTCTGCATTTTTTCCAGTGTCACAAAGGTTGTGATTATTCTTTCCGTTAGTTTGCTTTGGTCTGAGGTGTTGTGGTAAACGTCGTAAACAACAGTCACTTTGACTCATAAGCACCATCATTTGAGTTGTGGCTACCTGACATCTCACTAGATTTTTGGCAGCATGAGAAGTAAAAGTAATTCTGTTTCTAATTCCTCTAGCTTCATCTAAGGATAAACTCTGTGTTGCTGCAATTTAATGAAAAGAAATAGCTGAATATAAGCTTTATAATGACATAAACCCTTGTTTTTGGGGTAATAGTCTCACTTAACTGACATGCTTTTTGGTGCCTTTTTGGAGTTTGAATACGTCATCTGAGAAAATAAGAGAAACTGTTTCAGAATGTGAAATAAAACAAAAAGAAAGTGCAGTTTAATAGCAGTTTATTCGCTTCCGCCCCTACTTTAGAGCAGGCGAAGGATCTACTGTAGTTGCTCAACTGCTTTAATATTTTCTCAGTGTCAGCCGTGAAAGTGTGTGCGTCTGTGTGTGTTTGTGTAGGGTGGGCTTTGTTCGTCTGACCTAGTTAAGCTGGTTACTTTGTCCTCCCACTCTGATGATAATGGGGCACACACACACACACACACACACACACACACACACACACACACACACTCTACTACACTCCTCAATAGGCCAAGTATAGGACAGTTTTCTACTTAAGAAATAGTCTCAGCGTAAATGTCCAAAGCAATGTCCGAGTAATATTTTTTTTTTTTAAATACTAAATTCTAGCCACCTACTTTATACTGCAGGGTTGGCAAAAGTCTCAGAAGTGGATTTATTATAATCTCTTCAATTTGACCCTTTTAGATTTACATCACACTGGGGAGGGAAAAGTCAGCAACCCACTGATACACCCTCACTAAATCATTGTCTGTTGCAATGTGTGTCAGATTATTATTATCATGGGTTGTCTGCTGGCCACAGGGCTACAGGGCAGCGCTGCGGGTCTGGATCTCATTAACATACCTCTCCTACGGCAGCGGTATGTGACACACACACACACACACACAGATATAGATGTGTTATTGTGAGGGTGTAGGGTACTGAAGAAACAGATTGAAAAACAGATTAAACAGATACAAAAAATATAATGCAGACGTAATCCTTGAATCACATGTTTTTACCTTTTTTTAAAAGACTTACTTAAATCACAAGTAATTCCAAATAAAAGTAACCAGAGCACACAGTTAGCAGCCACCAGGCAAATGCTGGTAAAACATGCAAGCAGCTGGTAGATTTATTTCACTCACCAGCCAAAAAAAAATCATAATTTATTGAGTAGCTGGTGAAATGTAAACATTGGTGGACAAAAAAGTTAGTTTTTCTCCCTGGAAGTAACTAAAGATCTGCCCTCAGCTCCTGCAAGTTCTTGTTTTTTTATTTTTTTATTATTGCAGCTAAATTGCTGAGTTTGCAGTAAACTTTAGATATTCTTCTTGTGTGGATGGTTGTTATGTCCATAAGATGTCTCTTCTAAACATTAGTGCATGTTTTCGGACAAACCCATCACCTTAAAACACTACGTCCCTATTTTTGGTGTCTTTCAGTCGGCAACTTTCCTGTTTGTATCGCCGCTGACTTTAAAAAGACTCCAGAGGAGCTTTTTTTTTTTTTTTTTACCAGCCAACTGTATAAAACTAGTGTTCACTGTGGTCAGCTCCCAAGTGAGAATGTGTGTAAATGAGTACGAGTGCAGCGGAGTGGCTTTTGAAAAACAACAAGCCAGTTTGCTCAGGCAGCCTGCCCTGCATAAATAAAGGTTTGCTGCCCTGTTGACATGCACAAACATGGCTGATATGGTCCAGTCCCCTGTGGACTGGGACTAGCCTGAATACCAGATGACAACAGCCGATTGATGCAGAATAAACATGGTATTTAAAACATGCTACATGTCGCTTATTGAGATCTACTGTGTGTGCATCTAAAGTTGCATCAAAACAATTCTTGCAGGAACCATAACGGCTTTCTGTGCAATTCACTTCACTACGAAAGCATTTGTGTGGCCCACCAGTGAAATGTTATTCTAAACGGATGTTGTTTGTTGTTTGTGTTGTTTCAGGTGTTGTGTAGTGCAGAAGACTGAGTGAACCATGGCGCAGTTCCCCACCACATTTACAGGTCAGTATGTGTGTAACTGCCAATAAACATTGGTACAATGAAAGTTGATGTTTGTATTTTCATATTAGAGTTGACTGCTAATAGTCAAGATGGCAGCACATTGCTCCATTAATCCACTATAATATTCCATCAGTGCATTGCAGACAAGCCACACCTTCTCATAAATCCTTTAATTTTCCATAACCAGTTTTACATTCCCATCTCAGAATCACCCCCAAGATTATTCATCTAATTGTCAAGCACAGATGTCATTTAGAGACAGAATGAAGTCACATGACAACAAAACAAAGCTGCAACCTTGCAACACAAAAAGGTTCAGTTCACCAAAATATCTCAAACTGGAAAAAAATTGTCATATGTGAGGACACAGTTACAGCAGCTATCAAAATAACAATTTCCGGATGAATTCTGTGGTCAGTGCTGTCTGGAGGCAGACAAACAGATATAAACAATGGCAGACAGTGTGAGATTTGTCAGACTATAAACAGATTTGTATCTGTTGGAACATATTGCGTACTTGACTGGATGAGGACGAGCCGCTCTAACCATAGTTCATCAGTGTTGCACAGTAAATGGTCAAATTCAGCTGAATGAGGTCATCACTGTGTATGTTTTATATGAAAATATCAATACCATCAGTATATAGTCTTGGACACATTTACCATTTGTATCCACAAAGTATGAATTACAATACAAAGCTCATTGCCAATTGCTGTTTTTGTGTGATTTTTTTTCTTTCTGCGTTTTTGTTTTTCTTTAAGAACATTGTGGCAGACAGATCCAGGCTACATACATAAAGAGTAAGCATTCTTTTCAACATCAGCTAACAAAGGGATTAAAGGAAATAATGCAACTGTTGCACATTAAAAAAAGAGTCTGCATGATTCACTCAACATATACATTTCCAGTAAATGGTACAGGGTGGAGCTAAAGGGAACCACTGCTCTGACAAACTCTTTATGTGGAAATCTAATTTAAATCTGAGGAAAAAGTGGAAACTGGGCTATTAGTAGACCAGAGAGGTAAAAAGACTAGCTAATTATTTAGTATGGCCACTGAATCATCCCTCACTTAGTGATGAGTCTATTAAATTCACATGTTAATGTGAAACCTAATCAAAGACTGACTTGTTCTGAGCTTTCTAAGAAAAGACAAAGGTCTCTGACTCTGTCGCCTCCTATCTTCTTTCCTCGCCGGTGTGTGAGTTGACACTATTTCTTAAGTCTCACTTACTAAGAATCTCCTAATGGGAACTGAAACTCATGACTAACACATTCCTCACGTGCCTCCCTTTTCTCCTTCTGTCTGTATCTCGCTTTTTCTTTTCTTTCTTGGCCTTCGTGTTTGGTGTCTAATCTGTAACCGTTTCTGTTTCTTTTGTGTGTTAGGTCCAGATGTGTTTCTGATCTCAGTGGATGAGAGAGCCAAACATGATCAGCAGTTTCTCAGCCTCTCTCCCACTGCGGGGGGTTACATCACAGGTAACAGTCTCTTTATCTCACCTACACACTGCACATTGTGTACGAGTGAGATGAGGACACAATGTCATTCAAGGTCCTCAGTGCTTGGATGTGTTGTACAGAAAACTAACAAAGTTACATTTTATGATCAATTTCAAATCACAATATGCCTCAAAAATTCTATCGTTTTCCGTCAAATCCATTATTGATATTCAACAGCTCAGTAAGAAGATGGATAAATGAAGTTCATGCTGTTAAAACACTTTCTCTCTCTATGATCTATCAGATGCGTATCAATAAGTCAAGATAAGCAGGGCTGCAGCTAATGATTATTTTCTTTTTGATCCAATTATTTTCTCAATCAATTTAATAATTGTTTGGTCTATAAGATACCAGAGCACAAGATGATATATTTCAATTGCTTGTTTCGTCAATATCAAAAACATTAACATATTCTGTTTACTCGTATAGAAGAATACGAATTTGATGTCGTCTCTCAGACATGTTGCTCATTCTTTTTTTTCTGTCGGTGTCCTAAGATTTAAAGACGAGATCCAAAACTTTCTTTACGGACTCGTCCTCTGCTTGTCCTCGGATCTCACGTCCTGTTTCTGTTTGTCTGTCAAGGTGACCAAGCCAGGAACTTCTTCCTTCAGTCAGGTCTGCCTCCTCCCATCCTGGCCCAGATATGGTGAGTCCCACACATGACATTTCTACTAACCCACAAACTAACTGATATCAACTTCCCAGTTTAATATTTACACTAATCACATGATGAGGAAGCTGCAATGCATTCTTTCTTTTTTTTATAACTTTTTTTCTCTGTGTGCCTTCTTTAAGGGCTCTGGCTGATATGAACAGTGATGGCCGTATGGACATCCACGAGTTCTCCATCGCCATGAAACTCATCAAACTGAAACTCCAGGGTCACCCTCTGCCCCCCGCGCTTCCTCCCAGTATGATACAACCCCCACAGAGCGGCTTTAGTAAGACACATAATATATATACAAGTTTAGGTTGTGATTTAATTGTTTGACTGAATAATTGCAATGATTCTTTTTATTTCATTATTCCTCTGCACTGGATGTCATGTTGTGGTGTTGTGATGCGCTGCTGAGTTTATACAGAAGAAACACTGCACACAGTTTAATGTCATAACATAGATATAATCTTTTGCTATTGTTTCATGTGACAACTGCTTTTCCTCAAGGTTTCTTCATGTCTTGTTGGGCCTGTGGTAAAACTCTGTGTACTGGTAAAGCTAGACACTGCAGATGCGTTTTGATAAGGATGACGTCACTCTATCATTTCTAAAGGTCATTTAGGAAATGCTTGCTCACTCTCGTTCAGTCGGTTGCACCTTTTTAAAGCTGATCAATAAAGTTATGGTGCAAACACAGTAAAGAGTCATAATGTTCCCCTCCTTCAGCTTACACTGTGGCTCTCACGCCATTAACTATTATGACTCTCATTCAGCATTAGAGAAATATTCATTGTGCTTTTTATTTTTAGATTTTGTCTTATCATCATGTACATATTTTGTTCTGCAGGCATGCCTCCCATCTCAGCGCCTCTGTCAGGCGTGCCCCCGCTCCCCCTGCCCCCTCTCCCTGTGGGAGTGTCTCCCCCACTCGTCTCGTCTGTCCCGCCTCCCCTCCCCCCGCCCATCGCCAACGGAGCCCCTCCCACAGGCATGATGCAGCCCATCTCGGGCTTCTCCCACCCAGGTAACAGCAACACAGAGGAAGGTGGTGTGTTGAAATGTTTATGGTGCTTCTGTTGCAATTGTGGGTGTGAGTTCTAAGATTTTATTCACACATAATATACACATTAATATTTACTTTGTTATGTCTGTATGACTGCTGTATTCATCTTAATAGCAGGTCACTGTTTTGTAGTGAAGTTAGAACTTCACAATAAGAATCCACTTTATTGCCAAGAAGGTTTTTAGGTACAAGGAATTTGCTTTGGTGTATTGATGCATAACATAAACATAGTATAGATGAATTAAATAAAAAAATAAAGTACAAAAACCAAGAAACATAAATATAGAATAGAAGAAAATCAATAACAAATATGTAAAATATATCTGAATTAAAATAAAAGCTGAATTGAAGAAAATTATAATAAAAATATAAAGAAATTCTATAAAAAAAATATGATATATTTCTAAAGAATCTATATTTTAAATACTCAATGTAAAATATGAGCTGTGCAGTTTATTGAAGTCGTAGTTATGTGCAAAAGTGTTAAAAATTGTTCAAGAAATGTGCAAAGGTTCACAGTATGAAGTATAAAAGAATATGCAATGTACATAGATATAGAACTTTTTAGAAGAGGTAACAAATCAAGCCAGATAAACTGCTTTGAATTTAACGTTTGAATTTGTTGCATGTGTATGTTTAAAGTTAAGTGAAGAAGCGGAGTATCTTTAAAGTATTTTCTGGCCTCAGACCAAACTGTACTCTTCTCCGTGTCCTTCAGCTTCCTCTGTCAACAAGTCTTCTTCGTTTAATCGCTCCAGTACCAAGTTGCAGAAGGGGGCGTCCATGGAGGTTGCTAGGTATGCCGAATAATCAGAAATGTTTGCACCATTTCGATAACGATTAATGTGAAAATGTGTGATTTAAAAACATCCCAGTATCTTGACAAGCTGATCGCTCAAATGAACCTTTTGTTTCTCTTTTCTGCGACTGAATTTGTGTTTTGGCCTTTTTTTTTCATCAAGTTAATCTAAATGTAGGCAGTACTTTTAAACCACTCAAGGAGCTTAGAGGGATTTTGAATGTGCATCGTACATTATATGTGCTTATCTTTCCCTTTGACCTCCTCTATGGTAGAGTCACATCACTTAACTCTGTTCTTCATTTTCTGTCACTCGTCCCAGTGTTCAGCCCCCCTGTGATTGGGCCGTTCCTCAGTCCTCCAGGCTGAAGTACAGACAGCTTTTTAACTCCCATGACAAGATGATGAGTGGACACCTCACAGGTACACACACACACACACACACGTCATTATTTGTGATAATATTCCTGTTATGTTTGCCTCAGTATTAAATGGTGGTTTCTCTCTCTCAGGTCCTCAGGCGCGCACTATCCTGATGCAGTCCAGTCTTCCTCAGGGGCAGCTGGCCACGATATGGTCAGTACATCGAGTTTCAACAAATTAATCTTTACCAAAACTTAAAATACTTAATTTGTTTTTCTTTTCTTTTCCTTTAGGAGTCTATCCGATATCGACCAGGATGGAAAGCTAACAGCTGAGGAGTTTATCTTAGCCATGCACCTCATAGATATGGCTATGTCAGGGTTACCGCTACCCCCCGTGTTACCACCGGATTACCTCCCCCCCACATTCAGGTGAATACTGTGAATAAATACCTCGTTAACTGACCGCCGTATGTTAGATATGTGCAGAATAAAAAAAAAAAAAATGGGTGTGGGTGTCTCTTACAGGCGTGGACGAAGTGACAGTGTTCAGTCGGACCAAAAGAGCGTCCAGGAGGAGGCAGAGGAGGAGCTGGAGAGCCAGAAACTACCAGGTGATTGGTCCTGAACATGATATCATATTACTGGTCAAACTGGGCAATTCTTCGTGCTTAAGCAAGGCCAGATGTATGGCACCATGTGTTGCATCTTTTAGAAATGTTAAATCATAGCTACTGTACATTGTTGTATTATTTATTTTTCTTGTTTCTATCTTGTTTTTCTTTCTTGCTTTTTCTATTGCTGCTGGTCACTGAAAGTTACCAAATGTGATTTTATTGTATGCCTACTATGACATAGCGTCATATGTCTTATCTTCGCTCCCTTTGTATCCCCTCAGTGACGTTTGAGGATAAGAAGAGGGAGAACTTTGAGCGAGGAAACCTGGAGCTGGAGAAGAGACGCCAGGCTCTGCAGGAGCTGCAGAGGAAAGAGCAGGAGAGGCTAGCTGCGCTGGAGAGAGAGGAACTGGAGAGAAAGGTGCACTTTAGTGCCTTCAGAATTTGAACTGGCTGATGGCTTGTGTATAAGGCTGTAAAATATTTGCATTTATAATAGTCACAGTACTTTCGCTGTAACAGCCACATTATCCCACATCTTTGAAATAAATCTGTATGTTATTTATTTACATTTACGACAAATGTTGAAACTAGGAGGAAATGAAAATGCATCGGGGTGACCCGACACAATAAATAGTGCTTTGTTCTGCCAGCTAATTTTTTGTGTGTTTGTTTTTCAGGAGCGCGAGCGTCTGGAGCAGGAGAGGAGACGACAGCACGAACTAGAAAAACAACTGGAGAGACAGAGAGAGCTGGAGAGGCAGAGAGAAGAGGAGCGGCGCAGAGAGATCGAGCGGAGGGAGGTATGCAGGAGGAAAACAATTATTACCAGACATTTTAATTGAAGAGTTATGGTTGACTTGACGTTTAGCTTCTGCAGACTTGTAATTAAATCTGCTGCAGACAACTTTGAATCTCAACTCTTATAGTAAAGAGCCTTATTTACACTCCTACAGCAGATGGCTTGTATAATGGAGCGTGTAATATATGAATATACATTAATGGGATGTAATATTTCAATGTGGAAGCAAACGTAACTCTTTGCTGTGTGTGTGTGTGTGTGTTTGGTCTATCCAGTCTGCTAAGCGTGAATTAGAGCGCCAGCGTCAGTTGGAGTGGGAGCGCCAGCGTCGCCAGGAGCTTCTGACTCAAAGAAACCGAGAGCAGGAGAGTATAGTGCTGCTCAAAGCCAGGAAGAAGACCCTGGAGTTTGAACTGGAGGCTCTGGTAATTCAAACATATCACACCTAGTCACATAATCAAACATGCTGTGTGTACAGAGAAGATAGGGCTTGTCACTCAAATGAATAATAATAAACTTTATTCATATAGCACCTTTCATACAGGGAGAGTAGTTTAAAGTGGGAAGAAACAAGAGCACAAATAAAAACAGACGTTAAAACATGTCAAAATATTGCCCGACAAAACCAAGCCATGAAATAAAGGAAGGCTGAGAGAAATAAAACATGTAAAAGATTAGTATAAAACAAAGGAACTGTGACAGTTAGTTTAAGGCAATGCTGAATAAATAAGTTTTCAATTGTCCTAATAATAATGTTCACAGAGCTTAGCTTGCATCTCTTATAGTCTTGGGTAGGGAATTACTTGGTTATGGTGCATAATTAAAAAAGGCTTACTGCCAATTTTCTTATTTGGACCTGTTAGTACTTGTCTGCCAGTTGCCAACTAACAAAGTCACTTGAAAGTTTCTTCAAAGATAAGCCAAAAGCAATCAACTAATGCCAACAGTCAGAACAGAACAGCCATCAACACATTATTTCTGTAACCTAATACTTTGCACATCAGCAGAAACTTAATAGCATATTAATTTCCATCTCTCTCTTTCACATCCTCTAGAATGATAAGAAGTCCCAGTTGGAGGGCAAACTGAAGGATGTTCGGTTTCGTCTGTCAGCTCAGCGGAGGGAGGTGGAGCAGACCAATCAGACCAGAGAAACACGCATTGCTGAAATCACCCTGCTGCAACAGCAGCTGCAGGTACGCAAACACATGTAAACCATCAGCAAATAAACTCACATTCATTTCTGCTGCATCAGCCAGTCATGTAACGACACATTCTTAGAAACTGTAGATTTTCTTACTCTACACAATTATGATCTAGGATTTATATGAACTTTTATGTAGTAAAAATGCGTGAAATGACTGATATTTCATGTCACACTTTATGTCTGCAGGACTCCCAGCAGTGGTTGGGGAGGCTAATTCCTGATAAACAGTGTCTCAACGACCAGCTGAAACAGGTTCAACAGAACAGTCTGCATCGTGAGTACAACATGAACTCAACACACACTTGAAGAAGACGTCACATATGCATATTCTTGACATAGAGATCCGTCTTGATTGGATTTATGGATACAGTTGCATCCTGGTTTAGGATGATTGTGCAAGTGTTTGACCTTTGTTCCCACTGCAACAATAATAAATGTCATCTAGAGCAGAGAAGTGTTTTCATGGACCTACTCTCTGACGAGTTATAATTAGAGCTGCAACTATTGACTATATGATTATCGATTAATCTGCCACTTAATTTCTCCATTAATAGATTAATTGTTTGGTCTATAAAATGTCATCAAATTGTGAAAAATGTAACTGGGATGACTTTAAATGTATTGCCTTGTCAGTCCAAAACCATTATTCACTTTAAAATGTTATAAAACAGAGAAAAGCAGGACTTAAACTGAAAACACCATTTTTGCATGAAAAATTACTTTAACGATGAATGGATTGGCAAAATAGTTTATTATGCGATTTATTTTTCTGTCAGTCGACTAGTAGATAAGTCGAATTGCTGCAGCTCTAGTTTAAAGTGTGGATGTTGTTTAAAGAATTAGTTGTGAAGCTGAAAGCAACAATCATCTTCTTAGATCTTGATAAATTCACACTTTTGAGCTTTTGAGCTTTTGAGTAGAATAAAATCCTGAGTAAGCAGGGGCACTGGTTAAGTGATCTCTGGTGACCACGATGTACTTCAGCTTGGTAAATAAAGTGTATGTCCGTGACTAATCCTGTGTGTGTGTGTCTTTAGGTGACAGTCTATCGTCCCTGCAGAAGGCTGTGGAGCAGAAGGAGAGCAGCAGACAGCAGCTCCGGGAACAGCTGGACGCCGTGGAGAGAGAAACGAGGGCCAAACTGCTGGAAATAGACGCTTTCAACACCCAGCTGAAGGTAAACGGCTCAATAACTATCACATTGATGCAGCACACAAAGGAGAGGTCAGGCCTTCCTGTTCGGATATAAAGACAACTAACTCAATTCAACAAACTAAGTTAGCCGAGCACAGCTGGATGCTCGACTGATAAACGTACATCCAAGGTGTCATGACAGCAGATCAAGTGTTTCAATTAAGAATCAGCAGGAAAAACATGGATTTAATATAAGTGTTACCCAGCAATAATGAATTATTAAAGTACAAGAGAAAACAATTCAATTTCAAATGTTTGCAAATCGATACTAAAATTACAGAAAATTCAATATATAACACGACAACACTGACTTGATTTAAAGATACCATTTTTTTTTTATGTTCATGTGACATAAAAATGAAGTAGCGGCATGAGCCAATCAGTTTAATAATACTTATCTGCTGTTAAGTTTGATGCATTGCTGTTGTGCTTTATCGATCCAAATAAATCTATTTCACTAAACAGCCAATTAACAAATGAGCTCGCTCGCTGACCCGGTAATTGCTTTGCTAAATGAAACATTGGATTGCTGTTGTGACTGCAGCTTGAAGTCATGTCCTGTCCCGTCCCTCATAATCACAATGTTCATGTATACTGACGTGTTTTATCATTTATATCTGACGACAGTATCTGTGTTTGCATTTACACTGAACAGAAAAATAAGCACTCTCTAGTTAATTTTTCACAATCTAAATCTTTTCTATGCTCTCGAAAGGCTTGTTTCGCTCAGATTTTTGTGCACAATTCGTTTGTGTTTCAGGAGTGGCTTTGTGTGGTGGCCTGCCCAAGGCACACCCCTGTTGTGTAATAATCATACTGTTTAATCAGCACCTTGATATGTCACCTGTCAGGTGGATTATCTTGGCAAGGTGCTCACAAACACATATTTGAACAAATTTGTGCACACAATTTGAGAGAAATAAGTGTTTAGCGTGCATAGAAAAAAGGCTCTTTTATTTTAGCTTGTGAAAAATGGGAGCGTAAACAAGTGTTGTATTTTATATATTTTTGTTCAGCGTATGTTGATGTGTTACTTCTATGTGTGTTAATGTTGCTCGCTGTGTTTTTGGAGAGAGCTAGCTGTGCACAGGAACACTGAGCGGACAGCTGCTTCATGTAGCTTTCACCAACAATTTACAACTAAGTGAGGAAGTTGGGAGGGATTTTATTCCTTTAAGGGTTGCAGCACAGCAGTTTGTTTATGTTTCCTAGACCACCTTTTGTCCCTGTTCTTTCCCCCAGTACACTGAGTGAGGTCAAAGAGAGGAGAATTAGTCCTGTGGTCTGTTCCTACGAGGAGGAGGAGGAGGAGGAGGAGGAAGAGGGGGGAAGGGAGGAAAGCAGAGACAACACAGACCTCAATAAATAGATTGTCTTATGGCTAATCTAATGAAGTTGGTCACCAGTCTTCTTCAGTATAACACAGTAATTAGAGTAAGCGGCGAGCAGCCTTTCAGCAACACACAGAACCCGCCGTGTTCTCCCGAGTTAGACGCAGTCGTACCGAGCCGCTGAGATGTGAACGATGTTTGACTTTACTGCCGTCCACCTTCCTTTCTACACCACTTCCTCTCCCCAAAAATCTTCTCTCGTCACACTGCTGTACCTCTTCTGTCCTCTATACCCACTGGGACTCTTCGTCTTCAATGCTCCTCCTGCCTTTTTTTCTGATTCTTCTCACTCTCCTCCTCCTCCTCCTCTGTGTTTCCTTCCTACTTCTTCACCCTGTATTTCTTGACCTTCACTTTCTTCCTCTCATATTCTTTTGTTTAATCCACATAATAAACCCTTCCTTTCTATATTTTCTACCCCTTTTTATTTATCTCCTACACTGGCTTTTTGCTCCCTTGCCCATGCCAGTCTCTGTGTGAGTTCTATGCCAACCACTGTGCCAGGATAGAAGCCCTGCGACGCCAGCTTCAGGAGGAACATAGAGGGAGACAGGTAGAGCACACTGCCCACTGCTGGACTGGGGTGGTACTGCAGCTGAGAGATACTCTGTAATGTGAAATAATATCAAATCCTGATATCCTAATATCAAGACCTGGAGCGTACTGCAGTTTTTGCATTTGGATTGGACCTGCTCTTTCTGCTTTGGCAGACTATTTGAGAAACAAGTAAAACAAAGAACACCCTTTAGACTACTAACTTGCAGTCTTCAAGTATTGTAGTCACTCTAGAAGGCTTTGCCATCTTTAACACCTACAAACCAGAGTTTTAAACTCCTGGTTTGTGCAGACTTTCTCTGTTTAACATCTTGTTGTGCACTGTGCTGCCCCCGCCAGGCAGCTAGATGTATTTCAGCCAGTTGAAGCTTGACTGTGATTGTCAAGCTGCGAGTGGTTTGACTAAGCACTCACATACTCATGTACTGATTCTGGTGTGCTGTTTTTTTTTTCTTCTAATTTACCCTTTTAATATAGAAAAAATCCAGAGCAAAAAAAAATGCATTTCTGTCCTTTTGTGCCTCATTAAAAACAGAATGTAAAGAAATATAAATGTTACTGGAGAAAATACTTTTTTCTATCACAAGAGTTTTTTGCTCTATTTATTTTAAACGGTTAAACACATTAAAAATAATTAATGTAGAGTAAAATGAATTTTGTCGGCTGCATTACTAACCTAAAAACCTACTAAACACATAAAAACACAAATAAACTTACCGAATAAAATAACAGACAGGGAAAGAATGACAAGCTGTTTGTACGCTGCACTAAATAGGATGCCAACTTCAGCCTGTTTTTGTAACACTGGCAACAACTTAACAGTTGTAAAAGCACATTACTCGTCACAGTGAGTCACAGGAGTCAAGAGCTTATTGTTCTCTCTTTTTTTTTGTTTAATATCTATTCAGAGAGATTCACCAGATTTACGTCAGGGATTAAAATATTTATCAGGCAATTGGAAAGCAGTTCAAAATGTATTAGGATGCTGAAAGCACATTTAAAATGTCCATGTAAGAGGTTTGCTCTTGGATATCTGTATATGTTGAATTGACTTGCAAAAAGTAAAATTACAGCACAAGACTATCATTTAACACGAAAACATAGCGAGCACAACCTGACTGCTGTTGTGTCTCATATCATCATTTCAACAGTCATATATGAAGTTATTTCACTAATTGTAAACATGTATATATGATAGTATTAACAAAGGTCATTACCAAGATGAAGTTTCCAAAGTTTCCATCTCAGATTCATGTCTGAGCTGCGCATTACTTTATACATGCAGAGAAACAAATAACTCCTTTAATACCAGATTTGGACAAAGTGCGTAAATATGGAATTGAAACTTTAACTGTCTGTGAGTGTGTGTCTGTCTATGGAATGATTGATCTTTTGTGTGTATGTGTGTGTGTGTGTGTGTCTGTGTGTGTATGTATATGTGCGTTTCAGTGCCAGGAGCAGGGACAGCTACAGGAGTGTGTGTCAGCCGTCAGGGTGTGTCTGGCTCGGCTAGACTACGTTATAAAGGTCCACACAACAACCCAGCCGCCCTCCCCTCCCACCGTGCCCCTCTCTTCTTCTCTCTTCTTCATCTTTCTTTTGTTCTTCTCTCCACGTCTCTTCATCCTCATCTCTTTCTCAAATCACTTCTTTGCTTTATCTTTTGTTCCCCTCCTTATTTTCTTTGACCATTTTTGTCCTAATTCAGCTCCCTTCTCCGTGTCCCCTAAACTGTTTTCTCTATCTTCCTCCTCTTAAGCGCCCCATCTTTCCGTTGCCACGCTGGTGTTGGCTCTCTACTTAGCCAGCTGGCTAACTATGCTCCCATAGTTGACGCTGTACGCAGTTGTAACGCTAAACTAGCGGTCTTATCTGGTGGCACTCAGGGTCAAACTCTACACAACAACGTTACACTAAACATAGATTACAGAAAAAGGTGGGACTACAGGTGTTGGCGTTGTGTTTTGTGAAATAATGTTAGTCTTGACCCTCAGGGCCACCGTAGTCTTGCTAGGTTAGATTAGGTGACTTTATGCTGTGGCTATGCTAGGCTACTAGATTACTGCCTGTATGCTACCAGATGATGTTTCAGCCAGACAAGTAGAAGATATACATGATATGTTGACGAACTAGAATCTATGGTTAGTTTTTCTTTATTTGGGTGAATGTGTGTCTGTGTGTAGTCCGTGCGTCTAGGAGTGTATAGAGAGGCTACGTCCCTCTGGAGTCCCCCATGGGACCTTATTTTGAAGAGAAAAACATGCACCGTAGTCAACAGCTAGAGACAAATAATTATTTGATTCTGTTAAAATTTTGCAAAGAATTACACTTCTGATGTTTGTAAATTTAAAAGATAATTATGCAGGTCAAGAAAGTCAAAATATACATCACGAACACTAGCTGGCTGGGTAACTAACCTATGTTACACACACAGATGTAGCGGTATCGCTTTTCAGTCTCTATCATCCGGGAAGAGAAGGAATGAGCAAGACCCGCTGCTCGTGTGAGTACGAAGCACGCTGGCATCTTATTCAGCAAGAGAGAACATTACGACGTCTCTTACGCAACTTTTGGGTGTGCAGTCTTTCTAATTATATAAACAGTTTTAAGTATCTGTTTACCTTTACAAACATCATATGTGTAATTCATTGCACAATTCAAACGGGATCAAAACGTTATTTGTCTCTCGCCGTTAACTCACGTGCGTATTTTTCCAGAAATAAGGTCCCCATGTGTAGGTCCACCGGTAGGGGAGGGACTTCGCCTTGGCATGCTCTGTTGTCTCATGTCCTCCACTTCCTGTTTGAGATTGATCTGGTGTTCTCTCTCTGCAGAGTTGTAGCTTCACTCCTCCATCAGTCTCTTCTTTCTGATTGGTTTGCTTGTTTCTGAAAGGTTTCCTCACGTTGGTTGTTTGGCTGAAACACGACAGCTGCCTTGTGTTGTTATAGTAACAGAGTGTGTTCTAATGGCACAGCTGGTTGTCATGACTACACAGAACTGCCCCACTGCATCCCCTGACCCCCCCCCCCCTCCCCCTCTCCTTCTGCCCTCCCTCCCCCTTTTTGTTTATACCTAACACTTCCCACAAACATACTGTGCCTCGTGCAAGCTCCGCCCCGCCGCCATGGCAGGAGCCCTGTGTTTCAAGCTGCGTCAGAGCCAACATCCAGCAGTGACGAAGCCCCCACCCAGTGACACCCACTCCCACTTCACGTTGAATTATTTTTTTTTATATATAGCCATAAAACATCCTGTATCCTTAGAGAAAGCCTTCCATAAACAATCCCTTTTTAGAAAGGAAAAAGAAAGAAACCTCCAGAAGAGAAATAGAGCAGAAACACTTCTTCTAGGACAGACGGACATTAAATGTTTAAATGTTTCCTGCCTCCGTCTGCTGTTGACCTCTTGCACTGGTCAGTGCACTTCAGGGCGGATTTGCAGGATCTTAAGCGGCAGCTAAGAGTCCTAGTTCGACTTTAAAAGCAATGAGCTGCTTGTCAGCCATGTCTTAATTAACATTCAATTAATTGCCATGGTTACCAGCAGGGATGTTTCATCACCTCAGTGACACAGTTAAAGGGGCGGAGCTTGCCTTGATCACCTGACTAATATATGCTGCTGCTGCTGTTGTTGTTGTTGTTGTTGCTGTTGTTTGTTGTTGTCGATGGTAACCCGTAGCAGCCAGCCCTCTGATCCCACTTCCTCCTCACCGCTGTTCCTTCCTGTATCCAATGATGCCTTGCAGGAGCTGAGGGAGATCCACAGCCGGCAGCAGAGGCAGAAACAGAGGGAGCTGGAAGGAGACACACACTCACTGACACACACACACCCTCACATACACACCCCGGTCGAGAGAAAGTCTGCCGAACTGCAGGATGGCAGGTAATCTATGAAATATACTGGACAATTGCGGAGGTTTTGAATTGTATACAAGCTAGATATGAACATTTTATAACACGATTATCCTTCCCAAAATAATTACCATTCAGGATATTTTACAGACTTTAGACTTTATCTAAGAAAAGTGGTTATCTAAAAAAAATGTCAAATAAGGTCCCCTGCATAAATAAAGTATACATTTATTTTAATTTTAAATAGCAACATTGTTCTTTCGGTTCTTTCTTACATGATAATTCTCGTATTTTTTTAAAATCAGGTATATATTTTCACTTCTCTGCCATGATAGCGAGCTGGTTGACTTTGTCTTGTCACTTATGGGAGTATATTCCCGATTATGCCATTAATAGAAATCCATCACGATCGACTCATTGTGAGCGTTTTTTATTGCGTTCCACAATAAAAATCCTATATCGTTCAATCCTTGATCCAAGTTATTACATTAGAACAGACGGACTAGTGTTCTATGTTATGTATGATATGAAAAATGAAAGTCTGTTTGATTAATAAGTTCATATGCCTCATCAGGTTGTCATCAGAGGAGGGCGTGGCCTGGAGGGATGAAGCACCAAGCTCAGTCCCCAACGCTCCTAGCCCCCCCTCCATCTCTGCCCCACATGCCTGGCTAAACAGAGTGACTCAGGAAGAGGAGGAGAGGAAGAGGAGAGGGATGATGGAGGAGGAGGACGAGGAGGATGAGGACGAGGAAGAAGAGGGTCCGAAGGGAGCAGCCGGATCCGCAGAAGAGAAGGAGGATGAGGGGAGTGGCAAGAAGGACATGCAGGAGAAACTGAGCAAGCTGTTCAACCTGCCGGCCGACCCCTGGTCTTCTACAGGTGCGTTACGGCTGTTAGACTGTATGCATGAAAGAGGGCACAAGTGGTGTGTGTGGGGAGGAGCTGTGTGTGGTGAGGAGGTGTGTGTGTGTGGTGAGGAGGTGTGTCTGTGTGGTGAGGAGGTGTGTGTGTGGTGAGGAGAGGAGGTGTGTGTGTGGTGAGGAGAGGAGCTGTGTGTGTGGTGAGGAGAGGAGCTGTGTGTGTGATGATGAGCTGTGTGTGGTGAGGAGAGGTGTGTGTGGTGAGGAGAGGAGCTGTGTGTGTGGTGGGGAGGAGCTGTGTGTGTGTGTGGTGAGGAGCTGTGTGTGTGTGTGGTGCCATCAGCAGCCAGTTTTACATGGAACTAACTGATTGTACCTAAAGTGGCGTCTTCACTTAATTCCAGAGTTTCTAGCCGAGTTTAACAGGAATTTAGGACCTGGAGGACATTTAGAGGCGAGGGCCGGATTTTAAAGGTAAAGCTTCTGCAGCGCTTCTAGAGCTAGATGATTGGCATGTGTGAAAAATCTGTAAACCATTTAGGAAGAAACTAACTCCAGCACTTTTTATTCAAAACACACTGAACTCATTTCTGAATTAAGTTGCTAAAAACATGGAGACCTTTCCAGAACGAGCAGCACTATATGGTTGTGGATCTGAAGCCTGCTTCACTAAAACTTGAATGCAGCGGTGGAAGAAGCACTCGATCCTTTACTCAAGTAAAAGTAGAAATAACACATGTAAAAGTCCTGAATTCTAAATGTAACTTAAGTAAAAGGACAGAAGTATTAACAGCTAAATGGAATCAAAGTATCAAAAGTAAAAGTACTCATTATGCAGACTAGCTTTTTTAAAGTCTTATAATATAATATGATATTATTCGGTTTTTATCACTAACAAATACACGTAAGAGCAATTTAATGTTGTAGTTAGTCAATGTGGAGCCAATTACAGATACTTATATCTTATATATACTTATGTATACTACTGGGTAGGTCAGTAGCATAGTACTGCATCCTGTCGTGTTTTTTATATAGAAAAAGTAACTAAGTATCAACTAAATAAAGTGGAGTAAAAAATGCAATAGTTCCCTCTGTAATGTCGTGGAGTGGCATTAAAGACACTAAAGTAAAGTCCAGTATGTCGAAAATGTACTGAAGTACAGAACTTGAGTCGTCTTATAGTTTATCCAGCAGCAGACTAATGTAGGAGTTTAGTCTGTGTTTTATTATATTTCAGTTTCTCTGTTCATTCACAGTGGAGAAAGGTCCAGTTCCCAGTCTGTTCGACCAGAAGACACCAGTCAGCAGCTTCGACCAGCAGCAGCCGCCAGTGAAGGTTGTCTACTACAGGGCTCTGTACCCATTTGATGCCCGCAGCCACGATGAGATCAGCATCGCTCCCGGAGATGTTATCATGGTATGTAGTATGCACACAAACTTAGTGCCCATACATTTGCATCCTTCAGCAATCCACCTACAAAAACACTGGCACACAGGAGGAGGAGGGTGCAGACCTAGAGGACGCCCTAAAAGCTTAGTATTATATATATATTTTAGCACAATTAAGTTGTACACATTTTCCAGTATAATGTTATGATGGTCAATTTGAAAATGTATCAGCAGTCAGTTAAAAGTCATTTGAAAATCTGCAGGGAAGTCTAGTCGCTGTTGCAGCCCTGTCAGCAGTACAAGGAGCAAAGATCTAAATATCTCCTTAAAACGATTATCACAAAAAAAAAGTTTGAAGTTACACTTAGGCGCGAGGTCTCCTGTAGATTAAATCTTAATCTAAAGGCAAAAAATTAGCTTCATGAACACTCTGTGACGCAGGATGTTAGAGGGTCTCGCAAGACGAAGGTCATCGTGGCACATTAACTAAAGGTCATTTGTGTAAAATGAGTTTAAGTCAAATAAGTTTGGACACAAAACACAGTAATATGTGTACTGTATATGTGTCGTGTGAACAAATATCTTTGTGTGTGTGTGTGTGTGTGTGTGTGTGTGTGTGTGTGTGTGT
>CALSBV010010813.1:840117-885405 GCA_943590825.1 Bovichtus diacanthus
ACACACACACACACACACACACACACACACACACACACACACACACAGTGACAATGTTTTTATCCATTGTAGTTTAACATTCTTAAATATGAAATAACTTTGAACGGATCTGTTTTATGTTCTGTTGTCGTTACTTTTGTTTACATGTTTTGTTTTGTCTGTTGCTATGACGATGAGATGCTGTCACACTGTAAGGGGGCTAGCAGACCAAGATGGTGGACATTGACGTGACACACAAGACAGATTATTTGGTACTAAATATGTGGGGGTGGAACGATTTGTCACAAAATGAAGTCGCTCGTGGCCGTCGTCCGATCTTTGAATCATTCCAGTTAAAGGAGCATTTAGACATTAATGGGAAATGCACTTATTTGCTTTGTTGATGAGAGAAAATCAATACCACTCATGTCTGTCTGTGAAGTATGACGCTACGGCCAGGCGGTGATTAGCTTAGCATTCAAACTGGAAGCACTTGGAAACAGCTAGCTTTGCTCGAAATACGCCTAACAATTCTTTAAAGCCAGCATATAACTCCCCGTAAAGCTGCAACTTAGTTTTACATTTATATATATGCGCAGATGATACAAACATCATCCAATGTGTTATTTTGTGATCTGAAGAGGTGTATTTTGGAGCCGTGGTAAGAGCCCGGCGAGCTGTTTCCTCCTGCTTCCAGTGTTCACGCTATGCGAGGCTCATTGACAGGAGAGTTTTTATTTTTTGTGAATTTGAATGTGATGTGGTTTTGTCTTCAACAAAACAAAACCACATCATAGAAAACCCCAAAACACAATCCCTACACAACGCCAGACAAAAGAAAGAAAAATAAGAGGATTGGCTGATACTAAAAGAGCAATTAAAGCAAATTCACATGAGAGTGGTTTAGATTTTCTCACCTCACTCTGTAAGAAAGCGATGAAGTATATTTCCCAAAATGACAAAGTACTCCTTTTTAAATAGCTCGGCTGTTTTTAGTTGTGGCTCAATTTCACAAACTAGTGATCTTTGTGTTTTTTTTAAGTAATTATGAGCTTTACCTCCTTGGATTTTCAACACTGTGATGCACCTTTTTTTTAAAAAAATGTTTTAGCTCCTTGTCACCAAACTTAATGCACAAAAAGGCTGATTTTAAGTTTGCTTCCCCCCTGCGCTGCGACTCCTGTGTCCCCAGTTTGTTCCCACTAAATGTCATCAGATTAAGAGGTCAAATCGATCTTCACGGTGCTGCTCCCGGTCCTCAAAACATCGTGTTTTATCATATCACAGATTAGTCTGTGTGGCGGGACACTGACGGACAAACTGACTGACAGCATTGCCTCACTTTCAAATAATACATGCATTTGTTCCCATAGCAACAGACTAGTGTTATCGTGGTTGCCATATCAGATTTGTACTGTTTTTGTTTTTTTGTTTATCCAGATGACAGTATTGTGATTTTAATGTTTACCCTCAGAAACTCAAACAACAAATGAAACGATTATTGAACTACGCAACTTTTTATACAACAAGCAATAGAGTTGTTATTATTATTATTATTATTATTATTGTTAACCTGCTTGGATCCCATTGGCTCCTCAGTGTGTCAGTATTGGAGGTGAAGGTCTCTGATTGGAGGATGAGTCAAAGACCATCGGTTGTTAAGCAAAACTGAGGACGGAGGCCCAAATTTGAGTCACCGCCCAGTTTGTTTTGGGTCCCCACAGGACAGAAATATATGAGTGTATTCGGGCCATTGTGGGTAAAAAGCTTTTTTTTCTTTTTGTGTTGGGGAGGTCGGGTAATATTCATAGAAAAAACTAAGGATTAAAGACGTAAATTTACCAGAAAAATACTCACAATTTTACGAGAAAGACCACATTGCTTGACTTTATAAGGTTGGATCAACCTCCTCCCACTACACAGTGAGTGAGTATTGGAACATGGCTGCATTAGTCCAGTTATTCTGGGCTAAAAGTGTTTCTCTCCTAAAGCTCCCAGCTATGTGATATCGCTGTTTTTGAGAGAATGAGTTTTTGTCAGTTTGGTAACCGATGGTCGAGACTTCTTCCCTCATGAGTATTTTAGGCTAGAAGAAAGACCCACCTGGACCAGAGCCGTGCTCCACACCAGCGGGTTCATGTTACTGTTACTACACGCTAACGCTCCCATCTGCAGCCACTATATTGTCCCTATTAGCATTAAGGTGAAATCATTTGTGGGGACTCTCAGTGCTGCAGGTGGAAGCAGCACATACTCAAGCTAGAAAACCTGGATTTTAACGTTTTTATCTTTTCTCATTTTTAACACACACTTTAGTGAACCGTGCTCTGAAGCTTGGCTCTGGTCTAGTCTGGTTTGTTTAAACAAATAAAAGCTCTGTATAGTTAATCTAATGAATGGTAATGGTTGATGCTACATATGGATTATAAATAGCGATGAATGGATTAACAGCCAAATGTAACCTGACTGCACTTGGTGTCGGTGAGTGAATGAGTGAGTGAAAATAAAGCATGAATGAGCAATTTTATGGACACAAATGGTCAGATGGACACACAAAGGAATGAAAAGGATACTTGAATGAATGAATGAAATGTACAGAATGTTAGCATAGCAGCGTTGATAGTAAAAATGTCCTGAGGTTTTATTGGTGGAGATTTTGATGAAGCGGTGAATCTGACTGGTCCTGATGATTAAATGCTCTGAGACAGACTGCAGTCCACTGGCCTCGTTACTCACACACACACACACACACACACACACACACACACACACACACACACTTGTGCCATAAGGAAGCTTCCTCTAAAACTGGCATTTGTGGATAAATCATTAAATTATCACAATATCAGATTTTCACTACATGATTATCGTGGCCAAAATAATTCACGATAATGATATTAACGCGATAGCTATAGCAAATTTAAAAATGAAAAATAAAAAAACAAAATTCTTTAATTTTCTTTATTATTTTATCTTTTTTTTTGGCAAATTAGTTGCATTATTTTTTGTGTTTGGAAAAGCGGGGGAGGAAAATGATTTAAGAGGTGGATTATTTACACAATATGATCATGTGTTAATTATTAACATGATCTCAATATTTTATTTTTAAAATATCACCAACACTCTTAGCCTGTTTAAAAATATATATTAAAAAAAGAAATCTCCTAAAATACATATATATTTTTTACTTCATTATATATAAAGTTTATCAAAAGTGAGCCATATGACTTAAAGCTGCTATAATTAATATCTATAAAATAAAGAAAATAAAATCTTCAAAAAATATACACTTGAATACAACTTTTGTCCAAAAGCACTGAACATCTAGCAAATGAAAATCACATTTTAGTTTAATGTTTGTGACGATAATGAACTGATTCCACAGCAGCTCTGATTTGTTTTCTTTTCCTATTTTGCACTTTAATTTTAGGAAACAAAAGTCATAAATATCTTCATAACCACACAGTGGTGAGTGTAATGTAAAGTGCAGTTTCTACTTTTTACAGTCAAAACAAGCCGTTTTAGGAAGCTTCCTTATTTAGGTAAACGTAAAAAGAAAAAGTCATTAAATATAAACTTGTAATAGACATTTCCTTTTAATCTTTACACACACACACACACATTTTGGACATCTGACTGAGAAATACTCACACAATCACAGATTTACGTGACAGACTTTTGGCTCAAACACTCACTTCCTGTTTGTTGATCTCAGGTATGTATGTTGTTGGTTACTGTATTAATAAAGGTGTAAATAGGTATCTTTGTTTTACCTGCTTCCATGTGTCAGGATGTTTGAGTGACAGCTGTATGTGTGGTGTTTGTATTTCAGGGTGCGCTGACCTCCACCTGCTGGACATGCTGAGTCCCATGGAGAGGAAGAGGCAGGGATACATCCACGAGCTGATCGTCACCGAGGAGAACTACGTCAACGATCTGCAGCTCGTCACGGAGGTAAACACACAGATAACTTGTATATTATATACTGTGCAACACAACATATTTACCAGTTCCGTGGTCTGACAATAAACGTATTTTTTGCAAATATTTAGAATGCAGAAGTTTTTTGAGGATCCAAAATGACATTCTATCAAATTTCGAATGAATGGATTGAATTTATAACCCCAAGATTAACGTTTTACGCCGCTTTTGTCTTCCTGATAGTAGAGATATAATCTCACTTTAATGTTATAGTTTTTATAGTTATAGTTGACGGATTGAAGTAAAAGTGAATGAATATAGATGTGTGTGGATGTGTTTCACCTGTATATGTATGGATATATACTGTGCATATGCATATATACATGTATGTAAAAACACTGCAGAGGAGTTTTATGTAAAAAAAAAAATATATATATATATATATATACATCGAAAAACTTTTGTGCGATTTTACCTTTCCCAATTAAAAAAATTCAAAAGTTAATGATAAAAAGATGAAAAATCCTGACTTTATTACTACTGATACTTTATAGGACTTCAAAATGCAATGTTGGTTGAACGCAGTTGCACAAACAAAAGTCAGAACTACTAACACAAACTCTGTCAACACTCAAATAGAAAACAACTGATTTCCCAAAACAACAAACTGATTTAAAAAAACATTTTTAAATACAAAATGCCTGTGTTTTGATTGAGTCTTGGTGAACTTCGCAGTAACTTCTCTGTGTGTCTAGGTCTTCCACAAACCGCTGTTGGAGTGCGAGCTGCTGACGGAGAAGGAGGTGGCCATGATCTTCGTCAACTGGAAGGAGCTCATCATGTGCAACATCAAACTGCTCAAGTAAAGAGAAACACACACCAGCAGTACACACTCGTGCACACAGGCTCACGACCAAACCACAGGAACCGTCATTTACTTTGGAGTTATTTTCATTTTTAACGACAGCGATTCAAAGTTCAGCTGCTGATGATGCCTCAAGATGGAAAATAAACCTGTGTCCTACTTCTTTTTTCTTCTTACTGCCCCACCTGAAACAGAACGGTGTACTGTTTTGTAAATGTACATAAAAGTCATTGAGGTTTGGTTATATTATATATTTTAAAATAGAATTATTTGGGTTTTAACATCATCATGTGAGCAGATAAGAAGATGCCGCACACTCGTCTCCATTAAATACTTTTATTTTGTTCCGTAGTTATATTTATCACAGGAGTTAAATATACATACAGTACCAGTTAAGAACTGACTCTGTTTTCCCTGTAATTATGGAGTACAAAATCTGCCATTATAATGAATAAATAAATGACTTAATAAAGAAAGAAAGACAATAATAAAGAAAGAAATGTAGAAATAAAAGCATCAACTATCAAATAAGTGTGCAGGTTAATTTGAAAATAAATGTGCACAGAAATAGAAACAATTAAAAAATAAATAAAAGTTTTTTTCACATTTAATTATTTCTTAATTAATTTATTTCTGTTTTTATTTATTTTCCTATTTATTTCTCTTTTTTTCCTGCTTTTAAATGAGGGGCCGTGCCATGATGGTGTCACTTAACACATCATTTATTTTCAAACTAACCTGCACATTTATTCGATAATTGAAGCTTTTATTTCTACATTTCTTTCTTTACTATTTTAATTTGGTCATTTATTTATTCAGCATAATGGCAGCTTTAGTTCTTTATACATATAATATTGTATAGTAAGTTTGTCCTCTGTTTAGTGTATTCTAGCCTATTCTTTAAATTAAATAAAACATGTAATGAATTAAATCTCCCCCCGCAGGGCTCTGAGAGTGAGGAAGAAGATGTCAGGTGATCGGATGCCGGTGAAGATGATTGGTGACATCCTGACCAACCAGCTGCCTCACATGCAGCCATACATCAGGTTCTGTCTGTCAGCCTTTAAATCACCTCTTTATCAGGGACCCATTAAAGGTTTTAACGTTTAATTGTTCTCTTATTCTGTGATCAATGTTTGTGTTCAGATTCTGCTCGTGTCAGCTGAACGGAGCCACGCTGATTCAGCAGAAAACGGACGACAGCCCTGAGATCAAAGACTTCCTGAAGGTACAGAAATACACTTTATGTGCAGCATTTTACACACTTATTCCACAGAAAATAAACTCTATAAGCATGATCCAACTTTCAGCAGTGATTCTTTAAACTTTAACTTTAGTGCGGCATTTAGTAGATCCCATTTTAGCCAGCAGTACCTGTACATTTAGAAAAAAGTCAAATAAAGTCCACTCCAATCTGAAAATGTACTGTGTTAAAAATAAATAAATACGGAGCCGGGGAAGGGGAGAAAAAAATCTGAATTTCTGAGAATAAACGTGGATATTCTCTGAGATTAAAGTCACAAATTTAGGAGGAGAAATATGTTTTTTTTGGTTGGATCAACCTCATCACACCACAGACGCCAAAACCACCATTTTTCCGAGGGTTTTTTCTCATAAATGTGTGACTTTATAATCTCAAAGAAAATACACGGGTTTCTTTCTCAGAAATTTACAACGTTACTCTGGGAAATTTTATTTTTTTCCCAGAATATTATTAATTAAAACAATTTTTTTTTTACCGACAATGGCTCTAATGCACCTTCGTACAAAAGTACATTTGGGACTTTTTAATCTTCGTGAATATCCACGTTTTTGTTTCTTGTGAAATGACGACTTTAATCGTCTGTGAAGAGTTTTCTAAGTTTTCTACCTGCCTGTTCTCTCTTGCAGAGGTTAGCCATGGACCCCAGGTGTAAGGGGATGCCTCTGTCCAGCTTCCTGCTCAAACCCATGCAGAGGGTCACACGCTACCCGCTCATTATCAAGAACGTACGTGACTCACAAACACATCTGACCCGCTCACAATCAAGACTTTGATCGTGCTTCCTGTGCGCTTTGGATTTTAGATGTTTTTATGTCTGTCGTTTTTCATTATAGATTTTAGAAAATACTCCCGAGTCACATCCAGACAACAGCCATCTGAAAGCTGCTCTAGAGAAAGCAGAGGAGCTGTGCTCACAGGTACACACACACACACACTCACACACTCAGTTTATTTTACTTATTTATTTGTTTGCACGTTTAAACTTTTTTTTTTAATTATTATAAAATATATGCTATGTGCACAAGTATAATTTCACACATAAACATACAGACTTTTACCTACATAAACTCAGATTAACATATTAGTGCTGCAACTAACGATCATTTTCATTAGCGATTAATCTGCAGATTATTTTCTAGATTAATTGTCTATAAAATGTAAAAATAAAAAATTTTGTTAAATGTCTTGCTTTGTCGTCTAAAACCCAAAGATATTTACTTTAATTTGATATAAAACAATGTGTGTGTGTGTGTGTAGGTGAACGAGGGCGTCAGGGAGAAGGAGAACTCGGATCGTCTGGAGTGGATTCAGGCTCACGTCCAGTGTGAAGGCCTGTCTGAGGTAACTGACACACGCACACACACGCACACACACACACACACACACACGCGCTGATATCACCTGAACAACCTGAACATAATAAAATAAGATAATCAGCAGCTCATTTTCATTTCATTTATATTTAAGCTTGGTTTATACTGGCTGAGTAAACAAGCTCTTATACCTGCAACAAAAGAACAACAGACACTTATTAATCACACAGTATTAGCCATTTAATTCAGACCAAAATGATCCATTTGAAGATGTCACTTTAGATTTATGCATCATAACGTTTGATCTTTCCTCTCCGTCCTTCAGCAACTGGTGTTTAACTCCGTCACAAACTGTCTGGGTCCCAGGAAGTTCCTCCACAGCGGGAAGTTGTTTAAAGCCAAGAGCAGCAAAGAGCTGTACGGCTTCCTGTTCAACGACTTCCTGCTGCTGACACAGGTGACGTCACCTGCCTCACTACATCACATACATACAGTACTCCACATTTATGTTGCACATATTAGTAACTGCTTACCTTTCATGTTAAGAGTTTTAAAACATACAATCAATTTTATACAACATTACAAAAAACAAGAGACTATTTCAGGCCCTCTGTCATGTTTTAGAAGTCAAGAAAAGTAAAAAATATATGTTTTTCCTTAATTATCTCACAATCCCTCAGATTTATCGTGTGAACAACTGGATTAAAGTACTTTACTGTTTATATTATATAGTGGTTAAAACCTCGAGCAGCTACAACAATAAAAAGTCTTCTGAAGCGTCAGTATTAATAATTGAATCATGTCAAATATATTAATATAAAACTGATGGTTCATCAAGTACACTTTGCTCATAATACTTCAGTACTTTTAAGTAAAATATTTGCAGCATTTTTAGAGGATTCTTTTAGATTTATTTTATGTCTCTTTTTTTTTAGTATTTACATATTTATACATTTATTTGATCTGTCTTTCAATTTAATTATTTATGTATTTTATTGTGAAACAAATTCTCTTTTTAATTTGCTTACTTGAAACTGTTCCAATTTAAAATGCAATCCTATATCTTTATTATGAATATCATTTTTATAATTCCTTTGTATAAATAGAAATGAGCATTACTGCATTTGTAGTAAAAATATCAGCAATTCTTCTCAGTTTAACATATTTCCTGTTTCTAACTCCATCTTTTTCCTTGTCTCTCTCACAGGTGACCAAACCTCTGGGCTCGTCGGGCTCGGACAAAGTCTTCTCCTCGAAAACTCACCTGCAGTACCGCATGTACAAGACGGTGAGACAACACACACACACACACACAGATGTATATATTCACACTTAGTGTTTAAACAGGCTCATCGACAGCTTCTTAACTCCTACACTCAATATGTTCATTTCAGGATATTGCAGAGGATTAAAATTTATTTCAGGAATATCTTTTTAGATGAGTGTTTACAGCGCGTGCCGTTTAACCTTAATGCCGAAACACATTTTGGATTCCAGCCTTGGGACCTTTATTGCAAGTCGTTCCCCTCTATCTAAGGTGACATTTGCCAAAAAAAAACGTATTTGAAATGTACTAAAGGACAGATTTAAGCATAATCATGGTTCCAATGGGTCCTTGAAATCCTTGAAAGTTTCACTCAATCACAAAAACATTTTGAGAATAGACATAAATAGATGTTGGTTATTGAAAGTGCTTTAATTTATATGTGTTGTTCAAGAATAGAAAAGTGATTTTTCTTCGAGCTTTTGTAAAAACTGCCAGTTTTCATGATGAAAATTGTCTGCGCTGTAACTAATTAACCTGGAACCGTGTCTCACACTCTGCCGTGTTGGGTCCTTGAGTTTGAATTTGAATGAATCTGGCCTGGAAAGTCCTTGAATTTGATATTTAAGACGTGTGGAAACCCTAATATTGCTGCGTGAGAGTAAATGTGTCTTTTATCCGTCATAATTTCCATGTATTGTTTCAAAACCTGCAATGGAGATACTTAAAAAAAATAAAAAATTGCTAAACCAGTTTATTTTTATTTATCAGTTTATTAAATCAGTTTATTTTTATCAACAGTATTTTTTTCAACTTTTTATAAAAAAAAATTTTTTTTAAAAAACATGTATGCATACTTAGAAACATCCAGTATTATTATAATATAAACATATACATAATTTATACAAGCATACTTATTCCCAAATAACTCCCATTACATTACTTGTTTTAAAAGGTGCTATACAAATAAAATCGTACTTACTTACTGACATAAATGGTGAAATAATAATAATATTAATGACAATAATTATAATGGAATAAAATAAATATTGCAATAAATTCATTTACAATGTAGAAAAATTGCTGCTAAATTGAAAAATAAATTGTCTGTTGTGTTAAAACACTGCAAACATCTTGAACTTGGTCATATTTAGATATTTTACTGTATTTGAAATCAAGATGAATGTATTTAGAATAGGTGGACCTGCAGTAAATGTATCTGTAGCCCCTTCACGACCTAATAACTGCGCTTTTCTTTCTCTTTCAGCCAATCTTCCTGAATGAAGTTTTAGTGAAGCTGCCGACAGACCCGTCAGGGGACGAGCCTCTGTTCCACATCTCTCACATCGACCGCGTCTACACACTCCGAGCTGAGAGTATCAATGAAAGGTGACGCAAACGCAGGAATTTACACGTGTTTCTGTAGATATGAACACACGTGCAGTACAGGGGGTGCAAACCTGAAACACAGATTTTAAGGAATAGAATTAATTACGGCCGTCATTCCTAATATTTGAGATGATATTTTACTGAAACTATAAACATACAGTTCTTCTATTTCTTACAGTTTTAGTAATTCTTCTGTTGCACCGTTTTATGATGTGTTGAGAATATATCTGTATTAAATAACATGTCTGTTCAAAATCCAGAAATGTTTTCCTGCAGTGATGATGCGGAAAACTATTTTGTTAGTAATAAAAATCACAGCGCAATTTAGTGTGCCGTGTTTTCAGCTATATGCTTCTACGATTTTAACAAAATAAATTTTCATTTTGTTTTTTGTCTGTTGTTCAAAATCAAAACTGTCCTGTTGACAGTTTACGGCAGTTAACGTTTGCATTGAAAACAGGAATATTAAATATAAATCTGGTTAATCGAACTTAAATTTGCATTTTTTTATGAAGTTATTATAGTAATTATTTTAGAAATTATGAAAAACTGACATTTTCTTTAAATAACATCTTTAAAATGACCTCACAAACCCCGTTTGGTTTATTTGTTTCGTAATATTTGTCATGCAGTTGCTCTGGTTTCTGATCTCTTTTCCTAAATGAAGGTGTCTTCTCTTATTATTTAAGCATGAAATATAATAAATAATCAATTTAGTGCTGCTTGATTTAATGTGTCTGGGCTCAAAATGTCTGCAGTAACTCTAAAAATCAAGTGTTTCTTTTGTTTTGTTTGTGTGCAGGACGGCGTGGGTTCAGAAAATTAAAGCAGCTTCAGAACTCTTCATTGAGACGGAGAAGAAGAAGAGAGAGAAGGCGTATCTAGGTATCTCCTAGATATATGTATATATATATATATATATGTGTTCCTTTCCTACATGCTGGATGTTTTGTTAAAGGCAAAAATAAAATCATTGAAATAGTCAAACCAGTGAAACCAGTTTGTCTTTGCCTCAGTGCGCTCTCAGAGGGCTACAGGGATCGGTCGACTGATGGTCAACATCGTGGAGGGAATCGAGCTGAAACCCTGTCGCTCCCATGGTACGTACGCACGAAAAAGACTCATTTAATTATGTACAGTCTCTCTCACGACGCTGTATCAGGGTTAATGTGGCTTCAATTCAAGTTTTTAAAGAATTACAGAACTGTCGGAAATATAATATAATATATTATATATATATATATATATATAATATATATAACTGAGGAAAAACTCAGAATTTCCACGATTAAAATACAAAACGTTTCCAACTTGACAAAGTGAAGCGATGTAAATATAAACATTATTTATATGATAAAAAAAAGAAATAATAATAATTTATTTGTTATATTTATATTATTAAGTATAATATATTAATATAATATATTAAGTATAATATTATTTACTATAAATAATAAATAAAAAAGTTTTTTTTCTCGTAAATTTGTGAATTTATACAAATTCAGAAATACTGTATTTTCCTGCTAAACCACATATTGCTAATTAGCACTGTTAGCATCTCTCTTTAAAACCCTTAATCTAGCTTTTAGCCAGCCATGCTCATTCATTATAATGTTAAACGCTAAGAATTCTACATTATAGATAAATATAAATATGGTTTTCACCCGTAGTGTGACATAGATTCTATAAAGTCTCCTAAAATTCAAGGCGTCAAATCCTCATTCGACTAAATCTAAACTAAAACTAAAACAATAATCAGACATGAGTTGAATGTGTCTAGTGTCTGAATTAGTAACTGTTAGTGCTGTAAAACAAGATGTTCTAAATATAAATAATATAAATTAATACCTGTTTGTATGTATTTCCAGGAAAAAGTAACCCGTACTGTGAGGTAACCATGGGTTCACAGTGCCATATCACTAAAACATTACAGGTAAGACTGTTCACAACATATTTACCTTTTCATTTAGTGTTGTTACTTTATTGATTACAGTTTAAGAGACGTGTGCAAAGGTTTATTATTATAATTATTAATTATTATTGTTCCTCCTTCATCACTTACCCTGTGAAATAACAGAACAATTCAGTGTGAATTCTCCTTATGGTTTCTTATTTCAACATTTTGATTTTTAAAGTTTTGAATGAGATCAATAGATGATCTCAGTCATCAACAAGAACCTGTTTTGTAATTAAAAAGTTAGTTACATGTGCCATAGGGGAAATTTCATAATTAAAACCATAAAAATCCTACTTATTGTTTTTATTCTTTAAGACGATAATCCATTAATTGGCTGATAAGGTTTTAATTATTTAGTAATGAATAATATAAATAATAAATATATAATAATACTAATAACAATAACAAAACACACAATAAAGTGCAAAACACATAATTTAATTATTACATATATAATGTAAATGAAATTATTCCATTTTATATTACGCACTTTATATTATTATTACTTTGTAATATATATATATATAATATAATACATAAAAATGTTTACAATAAATATTATCAACACAAAAAAAATCAAGTTTTATTCTTTCTGTGCGGCCCGGTGCTTGGGGACCCCTGCTGTACAGTACAGCTCCCTCTAAGAGATATATATTAGTGATGTGTAAATAAGTGTGAAATGTGTGTCCGATCCTTCATGCTGCTGCTCTTCTGTGCAGGACACATTGAATCCCAAGTGGAACTCCAACTGTCAGTTTTTTATAAAGGACCTGGAGCAGGACGTCCTGTGCGTCACTGTGTTTGAGCGAGACCAGTTCTCCCCTGACGGTCAGTCACAATAACAATAACAGCTGATACTTCTGCAGAAGAGATAAATGACTTTAAATCTTTATCTTTCCCCCACACACACACACACACACAGACTTCCTGGGCAGGACAGAGATCCGGTTGGCTGAAATAAAGAAGGACCAGGGCTCTAAAGGACCAATCACGAAGCGGTTGCTGCTCCACGAGGTTCCCACAGGAGAGATCGTCGTCAGGCTGGACCTCCAGCTGTTTGAAGAACCATAAAAAATAAAATAAACACCGGGACAGGATCACACTGGACTGGATTGGACCAGAAAGGAGATTTGACGTGGAGCCGACAGGTGGATTAGACTGGATTCTCTTCATTTGAACAGCTTCAGTTTCTTAGTGTTTATTTCTAAGGAGGGAGCAACAGAAGCTGAGGGAAAGTATTAGTTTATACAGTTTGTATTAAAGCATTAGGAGCCCTTTTTTTGTTGCATTTACCTGCTAGTCAATCATATAAAACTCTTTCCTAACCCGCTTTTAACCAGTCAGCACAAAGTAGAAAGTTTTGAGATTACATATCAGTTTTTCTAAAAAATAATATTCAACCTAGAACCGGATGTCTGCAGGTTCTGATGAAATCACTGCATCTGTTGCTCTTCAAAATGTCTTACAGGTCATTTTACGTCTTCATTTTTATTTTACTAGTCTTAAAAATGAAGCCGTTTCTTGAATATTCTGCTTTTCTGGTGAGAGGTCGTACCAGCTGATTCGCACCGTGATGGGAGATTTCATAGATGAAGACTTTACCAAGCAGCTCTTATAACGGACTCCGCTGAATTCTGTTGTTTCTGTTCCAGTCCAGTCTACGTCTGTCCTCCGTCAGTCTGCTCCACCTCAGCGTCTAGTCCCATCAGTTTAATCCAGTCCAGTCCTCTTGGAGATCAGCCGGGTCTTTACTGTTTTCTCTTCCTCTGCTTCAGCCTCACAGACACTCCAGAGACAATCCCAGCTCTCCTTCTTAGTCCCAACAAACCCCAACCCCTGTGTGTGTGTGTGTGTGTGTGTGTGTGTGTGTGTGTGTGTGTGTGTGTGTGTGTGTGTGTGTGTGTGTGTGTGTGTGTGTGTGTGTGTGTGTGTGTGTGTGTGTGTGTGACACTAATGGCTGGTGTGAATGACTGTGTCAAAGTGGACAGGCTAATTAAAGGTACGGTTCAGTGTACATTTTTATTTAATTTTTTACGTCAAGTCTTACAACTCTCTGAGTCTTAAGTTGAATCCTCCTCTCAGCTGTGAGGCGCTGCATCGAAAGGGAACTCGTGAATTAGAACTTTTGGTCTGTTTTGACTTTCACTGAACACTTGCCACGTCAGAAAAAGCTAAATATGTACAGGTTTAATGAGAAACGATGCTAATAAGCTGATAAAATAGAAGATTTTACCCCAATATGTGACAAGTGTCCAGTGTAAATAAATATCAAGAAGTCCCTTTCACATGTATCAATTATAATAATAATGCTGATAATAATATGCTGAAACGTAGGCACACAGGGGGCTGATTTAAGTTGAGGTACTGTAAAGAAGAATGTCTTAATATTTCTTATTTTTGTGACGTTGGACGGACACGGGGGGCGTAGTTTTAGGTGATTTATGTCGCAGCGCTGTTGTTATGTTGCTGCTGTGTGGAGCGGTCACAGTGTCCGTCACTATGCAGGGCAGGAAAACCCTGGAGGAATCAGGGCGCCCTTAAAAATGCAAAGTACTACTATGTGTTTTATAGGAACCGATTTAGACCATTTCCACACTCTAACCCTGAGGAAAGTAATAATAAATAATAAAAAATAATATTACTGTGCGTTGGCACTCCCAGCACTTTTATAACACACACACTGTCGCTGGTGTTAGAACAGAGCAGGACTCAATGTTGCACAGTGGCCATTTTGAATAGTCAAAGTAGGAACCTTGATAACATTTACTGTTTACAGTATACATGTTTTTTTTTAGTTTTTTTTATTTAAAAATGTTAAATGAGCACTGTAATTCTAAGCAAATGTTACTCAAACAGAAGGAAGTTGTACATTTGTTGGGGACTATTTTCAGCGGTGGATTAATCCACATTCGCTCTAGTGAGTATTTGGGGCAGGAATTACAGTGTATGTGGGACAGAGTCACATTTTGTAACTCTATGGCACAGAGAAAGAAGACAATACTTGTTAGTTGGATCAAGAAAATATAGAATATCATCTGCCATATCCGTATAAAGCTACTTTAGTTTTGGCTTCAGCACATTATTTACCAGTTTTGAGACTAAATGCTCTAATGGCTGCTTAAAATAAGCAAGAAAATGGGCTAGTTAGTTGGCTATAGCCTGTTACAGGCTGGACTGCAGCAGCTCACTATAGGTGAAGATATCTCACATTATTTCAACGTGAACTAATTCCTCCTCCAGAGTTTGAGACCTTATAGTTACAGCTATAGTAGGTATGGTTTGTCTTTTTGTCAACCAGGACAACAGAAAAACTGTCATGAAACGTGGGGGGAGGGTGTAGCATGGGCCAAGGAAGAACTCGTTAAATTTGCCAAATGAAAGGCTGCACAAGTTGTGATGAAGGCTAATGGTTGTTTTTTTTTACAAATAGTGGAGTGAAATAGTCACCTGTTATTTCCTTGTTCGAAATTCACTACGTTTTAAAAAGACATTGAAATGAAGGCATCAAACTAATTCAACCACTTTATTTCGAAGCATATCATTCGCTCGATTTCCTTTCTTGAAAACGCACAAACTCAGGAGTTACTCTTGAAGGCAGCATTAATCTCTCCCACCATGAGTATTCAAAGTGGCCGCTGCGTTGGACGGATACCGTTGCTGTAGATATGTTAGCTAGCTTCTTGGCCAGTTAGTGAACTTAGGTAGTCGTTTTAATTTAATGCCACGGTTACTGAATTACCACTGAGACAACCAATAGTTACCTTAGTGACCAGCCACTGTCCAATCAGAAGCTGCGGCAGCTTGACTGTGGAGGAAGGTGTGAACGAATGTTTGTGTTTGACTGAAGAAGAACTTCCCTCTCCTCCTCCTCCTCCTCCTCTCCACACTGTACTGAAACTAATCCAGTTTGAACCTGTTCTTACTGTCTACCTTCCAGGTTGTGTATAATACTACTGCTATCTGAGAGTTAATATATGAGTGCTACGGGGGCGATGGAGACAGCCTGCTGTTAATTATCACTGTAGAAGATGATGTACGTTGTTGTCTTTAATGTTCAGAATAAACTTCAGTTGGACCAAGACTTTCGTATTGTTGTTTTTGTTATTAATGATAAGAATGCTTTGTATTTGTATAGCACTTTTTAAAGGGACTCAAAGGCACTTTACATGGTAATAAAAACAACATATTTGGCAAAACGTTGCATCAGTGGTGCAAAAAAGGGCCTCAAAATAAACCAGAGTTATTAAAGTAATAAGGGAGAAAACAACATTTATTTTTCTCTTTTCTCTGATTGTTGTTTTCTTTGGAAATCCTGAACAGTTTTACCCTTTTAAACTTCTTAAAATCCTTAAAATTGAGAAGGAAAAATCATTCTCTTATTAAATATATTTAGACTTTAGTAAACTTCAATGTCCCTAAAGGGGCAACACAGTAAACAATAAACATATATAAACACAATTAAAACACAGAACAACAGAGTCCAAAAAAGATTTCATGATCCATTAATAAATAAGACAGGATTTACGATGAGTTAACAAAATAAAATTGGCCTGGGCCACATGGAAAAACATTCAGACTTATAATCCTCTTCATTGTTTTGCTTTACCTGACAGAGTTTTTGCTCTGATCGAGTTTGTGTTTATTTATTTATTTGCACAAGTTAAAATCAAACAAAGGAAATCTAAATAAAAAAAATAAAAAAAGTATATTGTGCAGAAAGATGGAAAAAACAGACAAAGGTATTTTCCACCCTTTATCACCTAAATAAAGCAAAACAATATCCTCAATATCAAAGAGAAAATGATCAATTATTATTAATTCCAAAAGAAAAACAATGTTTTGTAACATGTTCACAAAGACTGCCTTATTACTCTTCCGGATTGTGTGTGTGTGTGTGTGTGTGTGTGTGTGTGTGCGCGCGCGCGTGCGTGCGTGCGTGTGTGTGTGAGAATGTTCTGTCTGTTATATGTTATATATTATATCATATATCTATCTTGAGATATGCTCTTATGTTAAGAGCCCTCCTTTTTGTTCTCTTTAGCTCATTTTAGTTGTCCATTTTTACCCTTACTGTCAATAAATAGCTTTTGTTTAACTAATACCATCTGGTTTTATGTTACTCCCTTTAATGTCATAACAATCTGACATTAAAACATGTAGTTATTCAATATTCCACAGTTCTGCAGCACTTGTTTTGTCATAACTGTAGATGTTTTTAACAAATAAGATATTTTCTGCTTTTTCTGTCAATTCTGACTGACACCACATGTGAACCCTGTGCATGCAGAGGCTGCAATGAGCCACAGCAGTTTGGTCAGGACTATTAACTGCAGTCTGTATGGAAGTGTCCAGAACACACTCATGTCCCAACCTTTCATTACACTCTGGAAATAGTCCTTCCTGTGAGTCTGATGGCAGGAAAACAAGCAGTGTGTCTGTGTTGTGCTGGAACATGCAGTGACAGGGGGGCGTTGTCTTTATTTCAACACATCTCTGTCTAACACACAAGTTAAGCCACTGAAAAACCGGAATTTCGCCCATGCTTCCTTCAAAATAAAAGTTTCTTCACTGGAGTTTATTTACAGTGTACTGATAAACACAGTGGTGGAAATCAAGTACATTTACTCAAGTATTACAATTTTACAGGTACTTGTATTTTACTGTAGTCGTTCCATTTTATGCTACTTTCTACTTCTCCACATTTCAGAGAGAAATATTGTACTCTTCACTACATTTATTTAAAAGCTAAAATTACTTTTCAAATTAAGATTTTACATACTCAACATATGATCAGTTTATAAAATATAACCCTACCAAATGTATATGAGCTGTTAAACTGCTAAAATAGGCTCCACCTTAACCAACGAGGACACCGCTTACATATTCATGCATCAATAGTAATTGATGATGGTTGCATTTTGAATACTTTTACCTTTGATACTTTGAGTACATTGTGTTGCTAATACTTCTTTACTTTTACTCACTTACTTAAGTGCAATTATTAGCATTAACAGATACTTAAAGTAACACAATTGAAAGTTCTTATTATAGAGAATTCAATTCAGAATAATGTATCTTATATCATTTGATGCATTAATGTTATATCACTTTAATGTTGCAGCTGCTAAATTGGGGCAAATATCTTTAATATATTTAATCACCTAATACGCTGCTGCTTAGCTCATAAAAAAAAAAAGTAAATCTGAGAAAAACTACAGTTGAGTAGTAAAAACATTTTAACCCAAAGTACATTTTACGCTTCATAATCATCACAAGGCCTTTATTTTGATACGCATGACCGGAAACACGTTCGTCTTCTTCTGTGGTTGTTGACGCCAGTCGTAGAGCGCTTTATGTAACGCTATGAAAACATTAGCTCTGCTAATCACACACATGTCAGCTAGCTGGCAAATAAACTAACAAACAACCGATTAGAAGTCGACTTAATCGGTTCAGGTCGACTCAGGAAGAGGGTCTGTATCGGCGCGTTTAGTTTAGCTAGCTAAATGAGTACATTGCGATTTGTTATTTAGCATTTTGTGCATTTTTAATGCGTTAAAACATTCCTCTGTGTGTCCAAAGCGATAAAAAAACACAGTAACAGTGTCATGGTGGAGGACGGGGAGCTTCAGGACATCTAGTGACATTCCTCCTCAGTGTTTACCAAAGAGTTACACACTTATACTACACAAATATATATATATATATATATATATATATATATATATATTAAATGTAAGCAATCATGGCTGCTGCATTGTTCAGAAGAGGAACAGGATTATGTGTAAGTAAATGTCTTGGTATATTAATTTGACCCCATGTAATAAACTGATTTTACCTTTTAAATACCTTCACAGGTATTTCCTTTGGTCCGTATAACCAATGCATTCAGGGTTATTGTTGCATTTATTGCATATTTACTTACCGTATACTAAATCTGTGTGTGTCCAGCTGTAAAATGGAAATGTACTTTTCTCTCAAAGTAAACACTTAAAAGAGCATAATTAATTGAGTGTGTTGTCACAAAATGTTAAGAAGTGCATCTTAAAATGACATGATAAAGGTATACAGGTGCAAAAAAATATATATTGACGAAACCATCTCGGGGCACAGCACTGTGGAATACAACATTGAAGTGTGTGTGTGTGTGTGTGTGTGTGTGTCCAGTGTATTCACAGGGAGTTGTGCAGAGTGGTCTGGAGGCCTCAGACTGCACTGTTCTGCTCCAAAACATCCGACAGAAATCCACCACGCAGGACACACATCAGTAAGACACGTCCACTTGTCTGTCCGTCTCATTTTCTGCCAGGTTTTTTACTTTTAATCTCCAATTTTCACCATATTCTGGTCATATGTTATTCATTCTACACCGATGGAAGAGTCGAATAGTCTTTTTTGCGTAAATTATCTGGAAGAGCTGGAACGAAAGTAAAAAAAAAAAAATAAATAAACTTAATTTTCCTGAAAAAAGCTTGAATGTGAAAATACTTAATTTTCTTGAAATAAGCTTGGATGTGAAAGAAACAAAATGTTTTAATGAAAAAAGCTTGAATGTGAAAAAATACAAAAAAAAATTCCTGAAAAAAGCTTGGATGTAAAAATTTTCACAGAAAAAGCTTTTTGTAAAAAAAAAAAAAAAAACTTAATTTTCATGAAAAAAGCTTGGATTTGAAAAAAGACTTAATTTTCATAAGTAAGTTCTCTGTTCGCTCGGACATAAACTCAGTAATAAATGTCGTCTACGTTTCATATGATGTGTAAAATCTATCATCATTTACCGTTTAGATCACATATGAATGAAATGCTTGTAGAATCCTTGTTGTATTTGTATTGTTGATTTAATGTAGAGAAGGTCACATAAAGCTCAATATTAGCCTGTAATGTGTAATATACTGTTGGAGGTCAGCAGGCCTGTTGTTATATTATGATATTTGGGGAGTCAGCTGGTCCGTCTGATCTAGTGGAAAACCACAAAAAGGTTGAGTTGAGTCAGACCATGCAGTGTAAATGCTCAGGAAATGCACTTCAATGCTTCCTTTCTTATCTCCTTTAGCTTAGGGTACACTCGTCTATCCTTTATGAAAGGAAAGGAGATAGTAACGTCCCACAATTCCTTGCGGCAGCTGCATTTGAAGTAGCAAGGCAGACCCACATCAATAACATCTGCTGTCGTATACATACTCTGGTGTAAGTGCAGTGGGATTCTTTTAGCCCCGCGTTTGTCTTTTCCTAAGTCCGGATGAACTCTTCTTTTCTTCTTTCCTTGACCTCGTGACATTTCCTCAGTTTGTGTTTTCTTTCACTGACAGAGAAGGCCAAGCCCCAGCCCGCGATTGATGTCACTAAACTCCTGGAGCGACTCTTCTCCCAGCGCAGGCCGGGCACAGCGCCTCCTGCTGGTAAAGGTCAGCACATTCAGGATGACGTGTAGAGAGCAGGGTGTCAGAATAAAGCCTCGGTCATAGACAGCAGCCAACACATTTCAACACAGCAGGTAACAGTAATTGACAGCTGCAGAAAGAGCTGGTGGATTTTGACAGGATTATTTTTACCCCCTGCAAGTAGTCTAGAAATGTAAATTAGGAGGATTTCATTTGTTGGTGATTTGTGAGCCTCTTCTTCATCACTTTTCTACGTATCATTTCTGGCTTCCTGTCTTTTAAGCTATGTTACATTAGGTTGTTTTTCATGGAACGACTTGGACATTAACATATGGGAAAGCACACACAACTGCAAACGAGCATAGATTAGAAAAACATGCTCTTGAGTTGCCTGAAATTATTCCGGCTGAGTTAACAGACTGTTAATTAACTGAATCTGTGAAACATTGATTTGTTCTGCTTGTTTCTGCCATGTCTGCGCTGAGTGGTTTTTACTTATCCCTCTCTACACGTCTCCACATCCTCCACATCCTCATTTCTTCCCCTCTTCTCCACTTCCTCCCACAGCTCCACCTACCAAACCTCCCTCCACCTCCTCAACAAAGGTCTCCACCTCAAATGCTCCTCTTTTGTCAAAGACAGAACCAGCAGCGTCTGTCTTTCCTGCTGCTTCGAGTTTCAAACAAGTTGCTGCTGATAATCTTTCCAATGTGACTGTTCGTACGTCAGCTTCCTCTCCAACCAGCACGACAGCTGCATCATTAGCATCAGAAGCAGCGACTGAAACAATAGAAACCAAAGAAACAGCGAAAGTACTGCCCTCATCCGCAGCAGCACACATGGTGGAGGAGGATGCAGAGACTTCATCTCGTCCAGCTGCTACAGTTGAAGAGACCTTAGTAGAAACTATAATAGATTCACAAGTAGAGCCTGAACTTTCTCCTGTGGAAACACTACAAGTCAGAGCTGCTGTGGTTGAAGGTCCAGTAGAGCCGACAGTAAATGCTCCAGCTGAAGAAATACAAAGAATAGACACAGACTCAGGAGTCTCATACGTTACCAAAGAAGAAGCTTTAATAGACACTACAGTAGAACCAGCAGTAGAAACCAGCCATTTTCACTTGGAAACACTAGAAAGTGGAGCTGCTGTCGTTGAGGGTCCAGTAGAGCCAACGATGGACAAAACCAAAAGCACAGACTTGAGTCCTGTTAACCTCTCGCACGCTGCCAAGGAAGAAGATCCAGTACAGAGACTCTTCCTGGAGAAGATAAAAGAATACAACAACATGCGCAGGTAGTAACATATGTTGTAATATTCAACAGACTGCCCTGAACAAGCAAAAGGCTGGTGGTTCAAATCCATATGGCTTGAATTGTTAAAGGAATAGTTCAACATTTCAGGATTTAATGCACAGACAAGAGAGTGATATCGATCGTCTCATTTAACTCTCAAAAAGACTGAATTTCCAAAGTATTGAACTATTTCTTTAAGGACCTTCAGTCATTTATTAATGTGTATGCTTTAAATGATACACAGTTCTGAAGGCTGTTAGGAATAGAAAGATATTTGAAATTGAGCTGCTGTTTGTAAAATAAACGTCGTATCAGACATCACATTTAAAAAATGCTTCACTTGAAATGCAACCGTTTTAAATAGGCAAGAATGTACTTTTTGTTTTTTAGGCTTTAGTTTATTGTGCTTAATGTGGAAGTACAAATTTGAGTGTGTGTTCCCATGTGACTGAGTGTTTTCATGTTAATTAGTTTATGCTGTTTATTGCCAAGTAGTTTTTTAAATACAAGGAATTTGCTTGGTGTATAAAGGTCCATACATAAACACAATAAGAGAAATTAAACTGTAAAATAAGAGCAATATAGAATTATTGTAAAAAACTATTCTGAAAATCAAAGAAACGTAAATACAATATATGACAAATGACTGTGAAAACATATGCACAGTATATCTGAATTAAAAGTGGTAGTATTGTGCAGAAATGTGCACAAACAGATAGTGGATCTCAGGAGATTACCTGGTTATACAAAAGTTAAATAAATCATTGTATCACATCTATCTTATGTGTATAGTAGCTTTGAAAAGAATGGCAAAGTTTCCCAAATTTCCAGTATGATAGCAACATGAGAAAAACCCAGTTTGAGAAGGAACACTGAAGAGAAAATGTGATGTGGAGGAGACATCGAGTGTATGACCCCCATCTTCTATATTGTCTCCTCTTCCTCTCTACAGGTTGAATGGAGGAGCACCGGAGGTGGAGCCAGATTACGAAAAATGCCTTTCAGAGGAGACGGCAAAGCTCCAGAGACTTTATGGAGGAGGAGACCTGAGCAGCTTCCCTCAGTTCACCTTCGCTGGTGAGAGAGAACACGTGACGTTATACACTGAGTGGAGCTGAGTCAGTGGCAGGTTCTGGAAGTAAATATCTATTATTACTGTAGGAGCTGATGATTCAACTCAACTTTTATTTATTTATATAGCACCTTTCATACAAGCATGCACCTCAAAGTGCTTCAGGTTTTTTAAAAAAAGAAACAGGAAAAAGCACAATTAATACAATTTTGCAAGTTTGAAAATGAAAGTGAAGTTGTAGTGATGCCACTATTGGCTGTTTTGGAGGGACTGCTGCTGCCTGAACCTTTCATCTTTCATCTTGACTTTTCCCGCCACAAAGTGTCAGCACCTGTCTAAGAAACCCTGTATGTCAGATGCGCTTTTCATGAGTTAATAGCATTGGTTATCCTGAAGAATTGCATTAAAATCGGCATATTTAAAAGACGTTATCAAAAATTGTCTTCAAGTAATCCATGACAATGTAACATTACTCTAATTGCACATTTTTTCCAATGTAATCTGGGTTGATAGTAATTTATTTTATGTAATCACCATTACATGTAATCCATTACTACCTAACCCTGGTTACAGTCACACAACTTCAGAGCAGTTAAGATCTCCATGGCAACATAAAGATCTGACTGATTAACTTGCTTTTGGATAAATGCATAGTTTAGTTTTTCAGTAGGGATGTGAGGAAAACAAAAGGCTTTTTTCAAGATATAACTGTGACATACATTTTCGCTGATAATCCAATTCTTTAGGGAGATTATGAATTGTATTTTTCCTCTGGAACATGATGTTTCAGCTCTATAGCAAGGCATCTGATTAATAGGCATGTATCACTGCACAGATGAAATGAAAATAAATGCATTCCCATCTATACAGTTAATTACTACTGCTGTTTTTTCTCTTTAGAGCCCGAAATGCACCAGGATTCCAAATGATCCATGACGTCTAACTCCTACGCTTTATGCTCTTTTTCTGACATCGCTCTGACTTCCGTCTCCATTACCTCCTCATTTCAATTTTACTACATGGGACAATAGAAAGAGGGAGAGAAGAAGAAGTTTGTTTGCTTGATCTGCCATCAAAAAAAGGGAAAATGTATTCCTGGCTGTTTGTTTGTACTGTGCAATAATGATAGTAACAAATTATATATTAATATTTTATATTTTATTAAAGCAGCACTTTCAAAAGCTTAAGTCTTGTGTTCTCTGATGTTCAAGATGTGTGTGTTTGTTTGTGTGAACTGCAATTTAAGCGTCACAATAGAGCAGTGAAGGTCTGGATGAACAGCAGGTGGAGCTGTCAGTTCAACATCTAATTTATCTCTGTCTACCTCTTTGTTTTTTCTTCTATGCCCTACACGCTCCTTCTTCTGTGCTGTTACCTGCATTTGGCTATATTTGTCTGTTCGTGCACTCTTGTCTCTCAGCATCACTGCCAACTGTGTTATGTGTGTGGTGACAGAGGCAGTCTTTGCCAAGTCAGATCCTCCCTCAGTCACGACTCTGTGATAGAGATGGTGTGAGTCACAACCAGAGACACACACACATACACATCCCCAAAAAAAAAAAGTCAGAGCAGCACCAAACTAGATTCTAAAAGATGCCATTTTTAATAAACAATTTTCGTTTGTCCTTTATTTTTGGCAGGGAAAAGACCCATTTGAGTAGTACATTCATGTGAAATGTTAGCTACAATAATTCGGCTATGGTAAATTGAGTGTTAGAATAAAATAAAATAGAAAAGAGTTGTCATTCCCATTCATTCATTCCAGCTGTGTTGATCAGATCAGGATGCGCTTAGTGGCCCTGTGGTGACGTCAGCCGGTTTAGGCGGTCACTCAGATTGCCTGCGCAGAACAAAAGCGTGCGTGCGTGAGCGCGTGTGTTTTGTCCTTGAGTGTGTGTGAGTGTACGTGTGTGTATAGCTGCACGCGACCTGTCGGTTGTCTGGCCAGTCCGTGACACACATTTTTTTTGGGGGGGGATTCTCAGTTAGCTACACGTTAACGACAACACTTCTAACGGTCGTTGCTAGACAGCTGTTTTATGCGTGTCCGCGCGTGACTGTGTGTGTGGGGTCGCACATACACGCTCTCTCTCTCTCGCTCTCTCTCTCTCTCTCTCTCTCTCTCTCTCTCTCTCTCTCTCTCTCTCTCTCTCTCTCTCTCTCTCTCTCTCTCTCTCTCCCCATCACACACTCACTGCACATCACCCGCTACAACCACCACACGCGCTCGCGCTGTACCACACACAGCTGGTTAGCTTAGCTAGCTAACGTTGCTTCTTTCCAACTGGCGGCGTCGCTGTGTTTTTAAATTTAGTTTCTCCGTACTGTTATGTGTTGACGTGGTTATCGTTGAAGTAACGGATTATCTGCATCCCTCCTCGGCTGACCGGGAGCCGCCATGGAATGCCGTGTTCTGTCCATACAGAGCCATGTAGTCCGGGGATATGTGGGCAACAAGAGCGCCTCTTTCCCATTACAGGTAAATACAACTCGCATGCACCCATCATCGGACAACGGGCGACGATACAGCCGTTATCGGACACGACCCTTGCCCACAAAATCTGACAGCGACTTTCCATCAACACTAAACCGACTCATTTAAATGCCGAATTGTGTAATGATACACGCCAATTACATCGTACAAAGTTCGTACAATCATTGCTAACATAAATCGGCCATCCGCCTAAAACCCCTGGATGAGTTAATTTGTGGCCGGGGTTAGTTGTATTCCCCCGTCTATTTATAGTGGGGGGGAAAAAGGCCATAATCGGTGTTGCTATACAACATAGTCGTATCCTCGCTTTAAATGTCAAGCAATAAACGTGACGACAGGTGTCGTGCACATTGTGAAATTCCACTGAGGTGGAAATGTGAATAATATCACGGCAGCTGTGTTGTTGTTCACGTCTTGTTTAGTTGGTTTTGCATATGAGCTGTAACGCGCAGGAGAAACGCTTTAAATGAGGCAACCACACCTGTCATTGTGAGCGTGTCCGATAATGGAGCAAGGTGTTTTTCTGCTTTTTATGTGCTGCATAAACTGATGATAAATGCCTGGCTGTAGAGCAACTTACACGTTGTTTGGTAGGTGGCAGAGTTGTGTCTAATAATGGACCTCCTGTTAATCAAATGACCCCTACTTCGATCTGTGGTGAGAATGAGGATAACTGTTACATGGAGGAACAAGGTTTTCTGTCCTCAGTGGCTGTATGCACGGGCCAGTCTGGTTGCAAAAGCGAGCTAATGATAATCTCAGGGGTCAGAGTGAAATCAGCCTGTTAACCAGTCACTCACCACAGAGTTGATACCTCAGGTTGCCATCATTCTCTCACAGGCAGGCAGTCAGACAGCTGTAATGGTGAATGGGAACACATCCAGCCTCATGCAGTGATAACCTGCAAATCCTTACTACGGGATGGACAAATAATCAATACAGCTATTTGCTTGCTTTTAGTTTTCTGATACACTTGCACAGATTGGGGGGAAAAAGGGTTTATCATGCATGGTTTTCTTTGCCACAGGCATAGTAGCTGTTCTGGTTTCTGAAAGTTGAGCATTTCGCCAGATGTTTCATTAGAATAATTGCACTCGTGTACATTTTGTTGTGAGTTTGTGTGACAAAGGCTTAAAGACCACACAACTCAGTTGTCTTTTAAAGTTCAGTGACACTGAAAGCAGTTGGTATTGCAATGATAGTTAAGTAGCGTATTGATTACGACTAAAGGTTGCCCCGTTCTTTGTTTACACAGATTTATTGTTGCCAATAGCTGTGTTGCAATTTGCAGAATCGCAAAATCTCCTGTATTTGTGATACCGTCCATTTGTGAGCATTAGAGCGGGGCAGTATAAACAGAATGCTTTTAAGTAACTCTACTTAAATTATGAATCTCCTACTGACCTAAATTTAGTTTAAATGTCTATGAACAGTTATAACAACCAGTAACATTTTACCAAAAGGTAAGACAACCAATCACAGTAAAGTCCAGTATTTTAACTGGTATTTAATCTGAAACAGTCATATCAAAAGTTAGCCATCATGAGAAAGGACATGCATGCAATAAATGTAAAATTATCATTGTTTTATTTATCGTTATTGGTGTGAATCTGCATATTTAATAGGATACAGATTTCAGGCCTTAACGGGCAGTGTATTATAATGTTATATTAGCTGGCTAGTGCCTAATCAAATTGTATATAATCAGTGCTTGCTGTGGCAACTTGCAGCTTACTAATGTATGAGCTAAGCAGTGTTATCTAACATAATGTAACATATTTACATTATGTTACTGGTTAATCTCAATAATCTTTAAACGGACTGACAGTTAAAGGTGTTCTCCACAGCAGCCAACATAAGTTAAGAAAGTAAAATGTTTAATGTTCATTCATATGTATCATGTATCATTTATGTGACTCCCACCCCGGATCAGAGGGTCATCTAAAGATGGGGGGGGGCATCAGTCAATTAGCCTGAATAACACAGTGGATTGTAAAACACTTACAGATGAAGGACTGCTGAGTACAGCTTTTGAGTGGCTCAACATGCGTCTCGTTCTTTAGCTTAATAATAGGAAATAGTGACTTTTGTGTGGAGTCTTTACCTACATTAACAGTAGTAATAAAGCCTTTACCTAAAGCAGACATAACTGCCACAATAAGGAGCCAAAAAATAGCAAATGCATTGAAAACAAGACTTATTTGATATTATGAGAAAGGACACAGAGGTTGTTAGCTCCTCCTGGCCGTGAAAGTGATTCCCCTTTATGATCCCTAATGTTGACAGTAGGGTGATAACAGTGATTGCTTTGGGTCTATAATTGCCAGGATGATAATGACGCTGGTGATTGTTATAGTTTCATATTTTCCACCAGCAGCAGCGTGGGAGTCCGCACTAATGGTGAGGCTACTAGTATAAGCCTACAGTACATTGTCCCATCATCCTGAAAGACAGTCACTTGTTGTGAGAAGTGCCGGGTCTATTTTTAGCCGGCTGCGCCCCAGGATGTATTTTGTGGTTATCCTAATGGCTGCTGGGCTTTCATGCATGTCACTGGATTCTGTGCTGCCACTATTAATGTTCAACTACTATAGCTGATTATGGCCTGTTTGTACCAGGTTCATTAAAAATAATAATAAGTGGCAGAGTAATCGAAAATGAAAATGATTTGCAGTCGCAGCCCTTATAGTTATTCTGATGCTAGTTTGAGTGAAAAGTGAAAAATATATTAAGTACAAGTTTTACCATCGCCAAATATTGATACTAAAACCAGTATATATTAGTACAAATAATTTTTTCAGAGCATCTTTTAAGTATTTGTACAATCTGATTACATTTACGCTGTTTGATTATGCAGACAGTGTCGGTACTGAAGCCTTCACAAGTCGTTCTAGTCTTTTTTACAGGGTGCCTGCTATTTATTTTACCTACATTCAAGACGTTAAATATTCTTGCAAAAGCATTTTACAATTTAAATGAACTATTATGAGTCTTATAGTTGTTGTGATTTCTTTATGTGCTCTTCCTCTGGTGAGAAATGAAACTATTAATGCCGAATGTCTTTGTCTAGTGAAATTGGCTTTATTTTGTTGTCGTATTTTGAATTGAATGGTCGTATAAATTCTTAAATCTAAGGAGACAAAACCCTTAAACCGCTTTTTATTAAAACTTGATTGAGCTGCTAAGAAGGATAATACTGATGTTAATGTCCAGTTGAAGTTGGATCCAACAGTAGTTTACATTTAAACTAATAAGCAGAAGCCCACAGGCCCAGTGACAGAGCTGCTCTCACTCTTCAGTCACAACCATGATTCAGTTGGTGTTTAAGATAAAGGATAAGATGATGATGATGATGTGAGCGAGCGCGCAGGGCATCCCTCTCTGTCAGCAGGCAGGAGACGGCGGTATAAGGAAGCAGGGCTCTGATTGGCTGCCACAGGATTCCTCCTGGTGACGTCACTGAAGATGGAGACAAGGCTGCCTTGGAGCTGCACTGGATAGATTCAGCTTTCACATAGAAACAAAATTCAAGACGAGTAGAGACACCAAATTGGAGATTTATGTCATTTTTACATATATAGAGTTAAATTGATATGTAGTTTTAATTAGTTTCGTACTCTGAACAGTTGATCTTTCAAAAATCTGGCTTTTTTTTTCAAGGTATCACGGCTCAAGAGAAGACCTAAGCAGGTTGAGAGAAAAGTTGAATGAGTGAATTATCCAGTGTTGGGTAGAGTAAACAAAAATGGCACTTAAGTAAAAGTTGCAGTGGCCCGGGTTTGAATCCGACCCGTGGCCCTTTGCTGCACGTTGTCCCCTCTCTCTCCGCCTTTCCCGTCAATCTCCTGTCCATCTAATAAATGCACAATAAAGAAAATGATTAAAGAAAATAATCTTTAAAAAAATAAGTATTACTACCTTTTTATAATTATATTCACTCAAGTAGAAGTAAAAGTACACATTCAAAGTGCCTCTGTAGAGCCTCAGAGAGCTGCTAGCATGACTCTTTAATCTTGTAAATCCAACAAAATAAATCATTTTAAAACATAATATTTGGCTGCAGTAGCATGTGATATGTATTTGATCTCATTTTATATCGTCATGTTAAAGACTGAATAAGAAAGTTATTGCAGGTTGCAGTGCAAATGAACAAACTAAGTTGCTTTTGAGTGTATAATGTCATATTTATAGACTAATGCAGGAACAAAAAAGATGGTAGACACACACGTGGAAATAAACTCTAGTAACACTTGTTTATTGATGTGCAAATGAACAGGAGTAAACCCGAAGCTGAGGCACTCTGCCTGCCAAGTCACAATGCAGTAAATATGTGTTTTTGTTGAGTCAGACGTGATCAGCCTCTATGTGTGACACATGCTAATTAAGGAAATGCTTTCATTCATCAGTTGCGAGAGGGCTTCCTCATCTGGGAATGTGTTTCCTCATGAAAGGCAAAATGTTTATAACTTTGTTGGTATCCTCTCCTCGGTGTCTGACGATGCTTTTCCAGTCAGCAGCTTTGTAAACGGTCTTTCTGTGTCACTGACTTGAGGCTTCTGTATAGAGCGAGAAAGGATGTGACCTAAATAACATATTCTTAGTCCCATCTACATCAGTAGGCCATAAATACAGTTTTGCATCAACAGTCAACTGTTTAACATGCTCTACCAGACAGGTCGCTCCTATGTTAAAAGGTTGAAATACATTTTTACGCACAGATCTTTGAGAATACACTTCATAGGGTAGCATCAAAACCTCAAGATGAGCTCTAAATTCAACTGAAAGTCAATGTAAGGTGTCTTGTAAATGTAAATATTTTTCCTTTTCCATCTGTTGCTGGTCTTCTGACAAATATGGGATTTTCCCTTTTTGGATATCAATAGAAAAATCCCAAAGATTAGAAAAATAAGTAATTGTATTTTTTTTTTTTCTGCATTCCTGACACCATGTAGAGCTTAGCATGTGTTGTGAATGCCTCGTTCTGATGACACAAATACACGTTTCAGAAAACGTACAACAAGCTTGAGAAAGTTTTTGTCAGACAGCAATAGCTGGAGCACCGACAGGCTCAAGGTCAAAGGGGGTGAATCACTGCCTCTCCCCTCTGAAGCCAGATTCTTGTATCTCAAAGTTACAATTGCAAAGTCAATCGGAAAGAACAAAAGACTTATTCACTCTCCTGCTTCCTGCTTCAGCCCAAATTAATTAAGTCATTTAGATAACAATTGCCTGCACGTGGATGGGTCATGTGTCTTTCTCTCTCTCTACGGAGAGACGGGAGGACACCAATAGTTGTTTTATGTAGCTGTTCCAGATCTGTGCAGCTGAAGTAAAACTGAAGATGTTGTTTTTATCTCCACTCACACACCACAGCCAGGGTTAAATGAAGACAAATGGAGTTTTGTTTTTTGTCTCTTTTTATCTGTTCGAGTTGCAGATATGTGTTTACCAGCTGCAATTGTGACCGAGAAAAAATGTTACAGGATACACTATTTGACAAAATAGTTTTATTCCAACACATATTTATATAATGTGATAATTTGGCTATTGGTGCTTTCAGAAGAGAAAACTCAACTCTATGGGGCTTTATGGTGTTTTTCAGCTTGTTGTTTTGGTTTTCCGCCCTGCAGCTTTACTGTTTTGACTCACAAAGCTAAAAGTAGAGTGAATATTGGATTTACATTCATCAGCTGAACACGAACACGACTCCTAATTAATGCTCATGATGCTCCATATCTACTGGATGTGTTCGAAGGCAAACAATCAGTTATTGCAGGTTTCATTTCCAAACAGGTAGAGGCATTCTTTGATCATTTTACTCTGCAAGAATTTCAGTTTTTTACCTTTTTAAATAAGTTTAATATTGTCCAGCTTTGCATACTGTGTGTGCAGTAGTGTGGTATATGTGTACTATATTTAAAATAATAATAATAATAAATGTGATCTTTATAGCATTTTTTTTATACAAGAAATGCAGCACAAAGTGCATTACAATAAGGGAATATATATATATATATATATATATATAAAGAATTAACATTAAAAACAAGGATAGAATGCCATAATTAATGGAAAAGTAAAAACACACTTGATAATACAAGATAGAAATAAGAAGAAATACTCATGCATAATATAAACTTCAGTGGAGATATGAAATAAAACTTTCGCTGTGAGTGAACTCTATCAATTGGTGCTTCGGTCTCTGAGGCTAAAAAGACTTGATTGCTTAAAAGACAGTTGAGCGGTCACATTTAAAGAAAGCTGTTAGTCCTAATCTCTCCTGACACCTAATCTGTTTCCTCTCTCTGTCTCCCGTCTTCCAGGTTTTAGGATTTGAGGTGGACTCCATCAACTCTGTCCAGTTCTCCAACCATACAGGTAAGACTGATGAGATGGCATATTGTGCTGTGTTTACTAAGTGTGTGTGTGTGTGTGTGTGTGGGTGTGTATGAGTCAGTCCGAGCCCCTGGTGTCGTGATGATGTGTTAGGGAGTGTGATAGAGACGGTTTGTCGTCGTGTTGAGGCTGACGAGTTAACAGTCAAGGTCAGTGGCTTCACCGGCTGACACCAGAGCCGCTCTCCAACACAGAAGCAGCTGCGGGGGACGAACTCCATTCACTTTTACACAGACTTTCTCTCTCCGCCTTGGATGCTGCTGGTCTTACTTTGATGATGCCAAGATGAACTCTTAAAGTTCTTAAAGTAAAGAACTCTTACTACTCCGCCTGTGAAAGCTGTTGTGTTAGGTCTTCTGTGGCTGCAGATGAACTTTTCTAAAGAACTTGGGTTTGACGACTACACATTTATAACATAAGGGAAAGGATGTGGGCATTTTCTGTCCCCGACAGAGTTGCATTATGGCTGGTTTAGGATTATATTATGGACTAAAAGTTAGAATATATCTGCGTCTGCGAGTGCGCGGAAACTTAGTTTTTTCTACTTTACAACTTGCAGCTAATTACTGGACCTAAAAACAATGAGATGCTACTGCTGTGTGTACGACACAAACTTTGTTCATTTATTTTTTATTTATAGAAGTTTACACACTTCCATTCTCTCTCAGTAAATAAGGTAATGCTGTTGTAAAGTGTACTAAAACTAAAAAGTGTCTTATATAGAGTTTGGTTTTGTGATTACCTGTGGACATTTATTTAGTTGATATTTTAATGTTAATTTTAAAATGAGTGCACTGCAGACCGACTTGTGTGCATCTACTGAGGCAAACAGAGACAACAACAGTGTTAAAGAAATGTTCATATAAGTTTAGAAATGTTGTCTCTATGATTATTAAATGATTGTATTGTATCACAAGCAAAAACCAAACCAACAACATGAATAAGAAGTAAGATAATGAAAAGAATAAACTCACTCTTTTTATTTAAGTATGTATCCAGAAATGAGCAGAACAATGTGCATCTTTTTCTAACACAGTAAATGTGTTTATTGTTGATAACGTTTGGTTATTTAAACAATAACTACTCCATTACAATGCGTTGCTCGTCACAGAGATATGTCGTCGTATCTTATACCGCCACAGCAAAGTTGTATATTACATCATAAGAATAATTGAGCGCTTGCACAATGCTTTGCAAAAAGGCAATTAAAAGATACACGTGTTAAAGTTTTAAAAAGGCATACCTGCGGCAGCGATAATCAGATCAGAGGAAACTTGGATTGATGAAGCGTCTTGTTACTGGTCGTCTGTCTGCATCATCCGTCCCTCGGTGTCACATTTTACTCGTAATATTTTTTGATCTAATTTCCACTGCTATGAATGAGAAATCTGCACTGACTGTTCCCCTGTCTTGCACTGATGGATGCTCTCAGCTCATGTTATTCATGCAAACTGAACCTGAAGAATGAATCAGCTGTGAAAACAAACACATCTGCCCAGCTGTTGCTTGTTGCTTCACAGTGGATACGATATCCAGACTCATCAGTGCGTTATGACAGAGTTTAGAGTCAAAACATTTTTTTGGCTGTTATCTTATGTGATTGTTTGATGACACTTAGATACTTTATCCGGTTTTATATTTCCTGAGAGACGAGACAACACAAAGAGGAATATTGACAGAAATAAAAAGCACTTTTCACCTTTTTTCTTGGATATTTTACACAAATTATAAGACAGCTGATTGTTTGCCTTTGTGATGACTTGATTTGCCAGTTTTTATAATAAGAAGCAGAAAAAGTAACTTCCATGATCACACTTCAGGCATTTCTCTATACACATTATTTAGTTAATAATGCTACTGGCTGCTCTTTTGGGAAAAGTAGTAGTTTTGTGGTATAAAGATGTTGTTTTTTTGTTTGTTTTCTTTCTTTTCTTACTGTGTGGTGTAGTACAGAGTGGATGACCTTGACCCTCTCATGTCAAGGTTTTCTAGTTTTTATTTAATTTGTTTTAAGCTGGAAAAGGTCAGCAAGCGGTTTTGTTTGTGGTTATGTTTTCGGTTTGTTTGCTTGTTTGTCAGCATGATTACAGAAAAATTTTCATTTATGATTTTCATAAAACTTGTGAAGGGTGTAGCATCGGCTGAGGACGAGCCAATCAAATTTTGGAGCAGAGATTGGGGTGGATACATGCGTTATTTTTCACCTATGGAAATTTCTGTAATATTTTCCCAAGAATATTCATTTTGGATGATTTTGGAGAGTCAGTGATTCTCAAAATATGGTTTACAGACACTTTGGCATTTTGGTTTTCCACCAAGAGTTCAGACTTCAGACCAAAAAACATGCTGTTTTTTCTACTGCAGAGACGCTGAAATGCAATCCTTGAATGGCAGTTTGAGTAACAGATCCATGAGTTTGCAGACTTATCATTAACCAAGAGACTTACACTGTGTGTACGTCAGCACAAAAAGTGCAAGAATCATGCAAGTTCATCAAATTAAATATGCTGATCTACTTCAAGTGCTATATTAAGAAGACAATACAGATAGATTGTACAAAGTGCTAAGAAACTGCAGAGCATTTTATGATATTATGCAGAATTTCTCCAGTCTAGAAAGTTATAAACAGCTGAAATGTATCTTTTTGTCGCTATGATCTCCAATCAAACTGTAACGTGACAGCAGCTGTGTTTTTTTACTAACTACGAGGGATTTGCATGTTTTTGAGGGTGTTGAATTATGTTGCAGCAAAAGTTGAGCTTTGAAGTGATGATTTAGGAGGCTGTGAATCTTCTCACAGCACTGTTGTACGCCTCAACACGACGGGAAGTTCAATGTAAATCTTAAGGGACCAATTAGACTAAGATAAGAATGACTGTCGCTATCATAGGTCTCGTGGTGATATGGCCCCACGTGAAGAGTAGACGGTGTTGTGTTTGTTTCAGTGACCTTATCACGTCTGAGGCTCTGGTGCCTGTTTAATCAGATCTTGTATATTGGATACTAACATTTGCAATTTCTTCAAGGAGAGTTGGTAATTTAGTGTGACATATTGAAGACGACGTCTGCGTCTGAGAGGGAAAGAGAAAGGGTGCGTGCCTGGCGGCGAAAGGGACACAGAAGGTGAATAGAGAGAAAGAGAGACGGGAATCAGAAAGATGGAGGGAGTTAGGAGAGAGGGCGACAGGACCCAGCAGAAAACAGCAGCAGCAGACGCTGTGAATTGCGACAGCAGCGAATGATGACGACAGAAGCAGCTCTTATCTGTAGGCCTGCTTTCATTCTCTCTCTCACACACACACACACACACACACACACACACACACACAGCGCTTTGACTGCTCATCTCTCTTTCTTAGCCCCTTTGGCTTTCTCCTGGCTTGTTGCTTAGCAACCAGAACCCCCCCCTCCTCCTCCCCTCCGACCACGTGACCGGGCTGTGACTCACCTGGAGCTGCGACATCATCGGCCTGCAGCAAACATGTCATACGCAGACAGACGTGCACCAACGCAATTGCTTCCATTAGCATTCTCGTCACATTCATGTGCACCTAGACAGTATAGACAGATAGTACATGCAGCCCTTAACACACATTCTGCATACCTATACAAAATGTACACAATGTAGGTGTGTTTGTTAGTAGAGGGGGGGTCTGTGTGCTGGTTTTGTCCCCCATGCCTCCCCTCTGGCCCTGGCTAAACAGATACTGTGGCTGCAGGTCGCACTGAAGCCGGGCTCAGACCACCTGATTCACCCCTCCGGACAATCAGAGCATCCAGTCTTAAACTTACACTTAGACTCATTGTGTGTGCGTGCGTGTGTGTGTACTTCTTGAGAATCTTTTTTAATTTAAGTTTGTGTGTTTTTATTTGTTCTGAGCCATAGTGATTAGTTCATTCTCTGTTACAAGCAAAAGTCACATGAACTCACTACCAAGTCGCTTTTGAGTCGTGCTGGCAGAAAGTAGTCAAAACAAAACCTTTTATCCAAATGTCCTTTTGTATTAGTAGGAAACCTATATTTGAACAGCTGGATATGAGCATCAATTCAGTACACTGGTGGAAAGAAGGACTCCGATCCTTTCCTTAAGTAAAATAGCAATAAAACAGAGTAAAAATGCTCGATTACAAGTAAAAAATAAAAGTCCTGCATTCAAATCTTACTTAAAGGTGCTTTGTTGTGTTTTCTTATAAACTTTTTTTAGATTTAACATCTGTACTGGGAGTGGAGTCAGTATGCACAAATGATTCGTGAAATATTCAAATTTGAGAATCATAAAACTAATACAGACTCCATTCTCTTTTTAAGACCTATAGAAAATAACACAGTAGAAGAAAGAAAGAAGGAAAGAACAACGACAATGAAAGAACCCTATGAGTGTTGTGTTTTCACATAAATAATATTATTGTATTGTTATTACTGATGCATTAATATGTAGGAAGCTGGTGGAGCTGCTTTGAACTACTTTAAACACATATTTTATCAACCCCATCATATGTTTTGCATGTTCAGATATATTTCAGAGTATTTAATGTATAAACCTCCCGGACAAACTGAATTTAGAAATTTAATCAGGTTAGTTGAGTACATGTGTGGGTGCGTGTGTGTGTGTGTGTGTGTGTGTTTATGTCCATGTGCCACTGTAATGGAGAAAGCCTTGCAAAGAGTTTGAGTCAGCAGCTTGTAAAGCACGATAACTCGTCTCCTCTCTGCAGGTTATTCTCATTGGAAAGGCCAAGTGTTGACAGCAGATGAGCTCCACGTTCTTTACGAAGGCATCAAACTGAACAATGTACACCAATATGACTATGTTTTAACAGGTGAATATCTTACTTTTATTTTCCATTCATACACTTCAGATGTAGCTTCATGTTAAGGTGATGTTAAGATTTGTTAAATCATCCTATGGTTAAATTATGTTAAATGAATCCTGAATGAATGTTCCTCCAGTCTCCTCCATCTTTTTACATTCAGTGCTCGTGTGCAAATTGTAGCTGACTTTTGTTTCACCAAACTTTAACTGAGATCACAGTCAAAATCCTGCAGATCTCGTAGCTGAGATTTTTCTCTTTTTTTGTGTGTGTAACTAAACTTGTCATTTAACAAAACTACGTTTTAATAAGCTGCTGTAGTTTTTCACTTTAATGACTCTAAGGATACCTAAGCTTTCTACTTTACTGACAGTTTAATGGTAAAATAAAGACAACTAATGAAACAAAATGCATTTAAAACACAGAGTACAATGTGTTATTAAAGTGTTCAATAACTATAATAATTGTATTCAGGGTATACCAGAGACACATCCTTCTTGGAGATGGTAGTGGACATTGTTCAGGAGCTAAAGAGAGCCAACCCCAACCTGGTGTATGGTAAGTAACCACATGCTTATTTAATTTATCGAGAAATCTGTTTTTTAGTAAAAAAAGAAGAAAAAAAAAAGCTTTTTACTGGTGTCACTCAACAGTTGTTGAAGAGTTGCCAGTTACTGCATTTGAAGTCCTGTATTGATACACAATAAATAAATAAATGTTCTGTCATTTCTTCCTCCCACCTTGAGCTAACTCAGCCTGTAGTTTTGAGGCAGTCTGGGTAATGTGCAGTGTTGCTTAACTTAGCTTTTGATCAAGTATTTCCTGATTTTAAACCATCGTTTTTGCATTTACAAAATGACCATTCAGCTGTTAAGACAACATTGATTTGACATGTTTGAGAAGTAGACGTATAGAAAAAGAACTATCTATTATTCTGGTATTGGTAATGAATCTCAGGTATTGTGTTGGCACTGATATTGACATTTTATCCAGCTGCTGTTAGCTACAAAGCTTTTGGTAGAGAAAGCTTCTCTTACATTTTTTTGTATGATTCTGGAGTTTTTTAGATTCTGAGGTACTGGTCCTGTTGTTTATATTAATCTGTTTCTGCTATATTTATGTAGAGCTTCTTTAATAAGTATTTTATATTAACAACAGAACACATGACATGTATGTTTTAAGAGGTGTCACTTGTGCTAACAAACCCACAGAGAATTATTACCTGATTTCTCAGTTCCCCTCAACTCTGCAAGCATTTTAGCCTCTTTCAGATTATTGTTTTGGTTTTACAGCGTTACTGTTTTAGTTCACTCACACCGCTCTCATGAGTCTTGTTTCAGCAAAAAAAAAAAAAGCTCTGGTGAGCCCACTACCCACATTACTGCCCAGACTATCACACTATTATACAAAGTCTAGCTGGTAACATATTAGAGTATTTAGCACCTAAAGAGCCAGATGTTTTCCCTCAGGAGAGACAAAAACAAAGCAATAAGGAGATTACATTTAAGACTTCTGCCAGATGCACAGAGACACGACTCGACATAAATGCTAATGTTGCTCCGTACCTGCTCAGTTGAAAATAAGAAACTGTCTGTCACCACTTTAGCCGTATTAACTTAAAAAGGTGATTTAAAAAAAGTGCTGTGGCCAAAATATTTTAGTTTTTTATTGCCGCCCAACGTACAAAATGAACATTTTTAACTCCACGGCTGCTGAGGGTGTGAGATTAAAGGGATCATTAGTATGTTGGTCACTCCCTTAGGTACCTTTCACGTGAGGTGTAATGAAAAGCCACGAGCAGATCCCTTTTTTTAGTCGTCGTTTTTAGGCGCATGTTTTTCTCTCTTTCTCTACATGTTGGCTTGGTTGTGTTTGCATCTCCAAATCCAGTTTCATGCCTCCTATCACTGCAGCATTTATGCAACGTGGGGAGAGTTGGAGCTTTACATGTCTGAGTTTCGGCTGTCTGACTCTATATGTGTTTTTGTCATTTCAGTATGTGACCCTGTCCTCGGCGATCATGGATCTATGGTGAGATCAGTGGCCGTGTTATACTCTATGTCCTGCTTGTGTCTGTTGTTATTAGATAGATGTTTAGCAAGGATTCCTGTGCCTTTAATGTGTGTGGGAGGGTTTTAGTGTTCATCCCTGTGTATGTTTTTTTCTGTTAACATACAGTGTGTGTGTGTGTTTTAGTGTGTTAGTGCTCTGGGGGGGTGTAACGAGGCTCATTTCTCAGTGACAGATGGATTATTGTGATCTGACAGAACTACATATACACAGTGACTCACTCTGCATATGTGTGTGTGTGTTGTGTATATATATTACATTGTGCAGACGTGCATTTTTGGGGATTAACATCGTATTCTGTCTGTTAACGCTCATCATTTAAAACCATGAAAACAAAGATCAGAGAAAACACTGAGCCTACTCATTTATATGTGTGTAGTTTAGAGCTGAGGTTTTTCAAAGTGGGAGGGGGGCCAAAACAGTTTCAGGGGATTAGTTGTTACTCGGGTTGTCCTCGACTAAAATACGCCTTAGTTGGCTAACACACTAATTGATAAATTAATTTAACTAACAAATCCGTGAAATTGAGTTCCTCCGCAACGAATCATGCAATACTTCTGACATGTGCTCATAGGTTTCTTGGAAATAAGTGAGAAAAATTACTAATCGACTAAAGAAATCTGACTTGACTAAGAGGGGGCAGCCCTACTTATTGCATTAGTTAGCAAAATAAATCACAGAAAGGCCTAAATAGGTGTGATTTGTTTGAAGATATAGTTCAGAGATTGAGTAGTTTTAGGTTATTTTACTGTTTCTCAGACTCAGAAACTACTAAATGCCTGAGGACAGACTTTTGTTAAGTATTCAGTGTAGTCTGAAGTTATGTCAAACAGCAACATTAGGATATCTTTGCTCAATTGTTGAGTGTCTATGGGATCAAATAAGACCACAGTCTCAGACTTTGAAAGCCACATCTTTAGAGCAGTATGTGTGGTGTGTTTTCACTGTTATGTGACTCTAACCTGCGTGTGTGTGTGTGTGTCGCTCCACAGTACGTCCCTCAGAATCTTTATCCGGTCTATAAGAACAAGGTGGTTCCTGTTGCCGACATTATTACTCCCAACCAGTTTGAGGCTGAGTGAGTACAAGTGTCTTTTTCTTTTTTCCTTCATATTTTGCAGATTTGTATTGATATAAATCGAATAAATTAAGCATGACATTTCTGTAATGGTCTTCTATCTCGAGATAAACTTACTTAGTTTAAATAACCTACACCTCAGTGAGTAGCAGACTGTTAGCGAACCCCGTCTTTATGTAACGCCACTCATGCATGTTATCTAACACCTTCATTTTGTTGTTGCAGACATTTGGGAAAGAATTAACAGAAAATAGTCCAACTGTAGCTTCTCCTTGTTTTACCCTTTTAAACCACGTTGCTTGAGAAGTAGATTTTTAATGTCTTACGTAGCTTTGTTGAAACTCTTTGTTTAAAAGTAAGATACTATGTTTATCGCTGCACATTTAGATCAAATATCCATCAAGTTATATATAGAATATGATATGTTTGGGATCATCAGCCTCCTGGTGCGTCCTGCAGGCTGAAAGAAGCTGAATTCAGTGACTGTGGTATCAATTCTTTAGATCTATTTATCTATTGTTTCGTTTTGAATTACAATTTAATGATCCCCATCGAGAAACAGGCAGATATATAAAGTCTCACGTTTTTGTTGGCTGTTTTTTTCTTCTTTTTTCTTTACTAAATAGCTGCATTCATGAGAAACGGGAACATTAAGCGGCAGTTTAAACGATAACTTTGTCTGAACTCAGTTATGTCTTCAGCTTCACTGTCACCTTCCTCCACCTAGTGGTGTTTCTGTGTGCGTGCAGAACCAGATTTAAGTTTTTTTGGGATTTTTCTCCTTTTTGTGCGCTTGTGTGTTCCAACTAGCAGCATTTGTGGAAGCTCATTTACTCAAGTACTGTACTTAAGTACAATTTTGAGTGACATGTACTTTATTTGAGTATTTTCTGCTACTTCATACTTTTACTCTTCTACATTTTGGAAGCACTTATTACTGCTGCATTTATTTGATAACTTTAGTTACTTTGCAGATTCAGATTAATACAAAATGGAGTCAACTAAATACATTATTATGTATTATTTTAGCGAAGCCACTCAGCAGCATATAAAGCAATTAAAATGAGCTCCACCTTTATCTGCTGCAACATTAATGTGATGAACACGTTAATGCATCAATAAATATAATTAATGCATCAAGCTGAAATGGGCAATTCTGCATGATGAGTACTTTTACTTTTGATACTTTAATTATATTTTGACGCTAACTGCATACTTTTACCTCGGTAAAATTCCTGCATTCAAAAGTTGATTTAAGTATAAGATGTGAATACTTCTTCCTCCACTGATAACCAGTTGGAGCAGAATTATGTGTTCAAGGTTTTAATAATGAGTCTTCTTCTGGACTTTCTTTACACTCTTAAAAGGGAATTTTCTGTTTTAATAACCTTTTCAGTGTTTCTGTTACAGTGATATTAACATAATGGTCATTTGTTTGCTCGTGTTTCAGGTTATTGACAGGGAAAAACATCAGCACAGAGAAAGACGCTGTCGAGGTAAAAGACCTCTCACTGTAGAATCTTCTTTCCTTTCTTTTGTAATTCTTATCTTTACAGAATAAGCTGTTCTACTATGTACTTTGCTTGATTCCTCTTGCCTCACTGCTGACTACAGTATCTCACTCACCGACTGTCTGCAGGTTATGGACCTTCTCCACGCTATGGGCCCGGACACCGTGGTCATCACCTCCTCTGATCTACCCTCCAGACTGGGAGACCGCTTCCTCGTGTCGCTGGGCAGCCAGCGCCACGGTACGTGACGTGTGAATTATTGTGCATATGGGTCGCTGTAATGTGTATATTTGTGAGAGTCAAACCAAAATAAACCCTTCGACCCTTGTGCCTTTGCTGTGCCGTCCAGTTCGTCCCGACGGCAGCAGGACAACGCAGAGAGTTCGAATAGAAGTTCCCAAAGTGGACGCCGTCTTTGTAGGAACTGGAGATTTGTTTGCTGCTATGCTGCTAGCGTGGACACACCACTACCCTAATGACCTTAAGGTACAAAAACACGTCAGAGCATAAAGTCAAATACAATGAACAGACCACACGCGTTTAAAATGATCGACATCAGGACATTTTGATTTGATTAGAAGTGCTAACCTTAATAATTACGTGATTGTCTCTTCTCTCTCTCAGATGGCCTGTGAGAAGACGTTTTCAGTGATGCACCATGTTATCAAGAGGACCATTTCGTATGCTCACGGTAAGAAAAGTAGAAACCTGAAACTTTGGCTCAAATCTGTGCAGTTTTTATTCCCCCAGAGACGAAAAACACAAAAAATGGAGCCAAACAGGAAAGTTAAAATCTAAATGATGTTGCATTTTAATCATGCATCAAATGTAACAATCCACAAAGACTTTTTGACATGCAAGTAATGTGTTTATTTTGTGCTCTGAATATGTGTTTGTTGTTTATTTTATTGATTTTTTTCCCCTCTGGTGCGTTAAGTGAACGGTAATCTCCATAGATAGCCATTCAAATCACACAAATCTCCTGTCGTCTATATGTTGTAAACAATGACTCCCAGCTTCTCTGTGAGCTTTGTCAGTTTCATTATCACACTTTTATTCCACACTTTTACTTTTACTTCTATTTTATTTCCCCTGCCTGGAAATAAAATCCAAGACTCAACAAATAAAAAAGAAGCCGTTTTCATCCTGTAAACTCGTCATAAATGTCTGATATCATTCAGCCTGGATGCATTACACTATGAGGGTTGTGTTTTATGAATGCAAAGCACCTCATGGAACTATCTTGTAACTCGCTCAAAGCACAATTTACATATAGCAGGCTGCAGATTATCCACAAAAGGGAGAGGAATTTCTTCACATGTCAACCCTTCGCCTGCTATAAGACAGGAAAGGACCAGCAGATACAGAAGTAAATATGTTGACGTCGCCACTGACAAGGAAATGAAGAGCGGCACATTTTAACTCTGGCACCACATGCAGGCAATGACAGTTACTCACACATCTCTGACCTTTACTCTAAGAAAAACTACGCCTGTAACAATCATTTACACAGATGAAAACATTTTTTTTTAAAGAACTTAGAAAGATTATCCTGGCAAAAAAAATAGTTTCCTCATATATTCTTAAGTCATGAACATGGGTGGGAAAACAATTTAGAATTTAGACTTTTTTTCTCGCTTGCCTCTCAGGGCTGCTGTAATTATTGTCAGATTCAACTGCTGCTGCTGTAAAAAAAAAAAACTTGCAAAATGTAGCTTTAAAATAAATGTTAATCTTTTTCCATTCCCATCTGCCCCCATCACACCCTCTGTCTCTCAGAGTTAGCGGGTCCTGGTCGGAGGCCCAGTCCGCCCCAGCTGGAGCTGAGGATGGTGCAAAGTAAAGCTGACATAGAAGACCCTGCCGTCGTTATGGAGGCCACAGTCATATCCTAACATTTCCGACCCATAAGACTCATACTAACCTTGTCCTCTTCCCCCATAAATCTCTCAAATCCAGTATCTCGGTAGATCTCTCATCTCTGTAAACCTTGACTCTCATCTCCAGACTTCAACACCTCATTATCCAGACTCCTAAAAACCCTTAGTATTGTAACCCCTGTAGTCCTTTCGCCCTAAACCCTTTACCCCTTTAAATCCTCAGTGTCCTAACCCCTTAACCTGTAACTCCTACGCCCTTTTACCCAAACCCTGTTTTTGGAACGAGAGCCATGGATGAACAGAGAGTTTGGTCAGGTTGGACTGTTGCTGCCTCTTCTGTGACGGAGTATGTGAGTGGACTGCACAGCTGCTTTTTAGAAAGCTGTGGGGTTTAAGTGTCCACAAACACAACATGCATATAATATATATTATATGTATATACTATATACAACATATAGAACAGTATATATATACTAAAAAATACTAAAAGACAAAATATCAGGGTGAAAAGGTTTACTGGAAAAGCCTGATACTCATTCAAGGTTCAGGCACAATAGAGGAATTGTTTTGGAGCTAAAGTGATAAAGGTTTGTTATAGCAAAGATAAGTGTTTCCTCCTTGGAGTAATACTAGGACTAGTCAAGTTCCAGTTAGTACTCTAGGGTGGTGTACTTTTAGCACAATGGTTGAAAGTTTCCCTGGTTTCAGTCTGCTTCAGGTCTGTAGGGTTAGTGCTCTGTAACCTCACTCAACAGTGTCACTGTGGACACAAGCAAACTGTGTAAACCTCTCAAACCAGTGCAGTGAGGGGGGACATGAAACCAGTAAGAGTGTCTAATTTAGTGGGAACGCTTCGTTGTGGCATTCAGAAACGAAACACTTCAACATATTTGAAGCATTTACCTGGAATTGATCCGAATTCTTTACAGCTCGGGATGCACGATATGGAGTTTTGTCATGCGATGAGCGATAACTTCCTGCTTCTCATGGCTGATACCAATAATGTCACCAATCATTTGTTTGTATTTTAAAAAGAAATTCATAACCTTTGTTAGGCTTTGCACACCTGAGGGTCAGAAAGGCAAAGATGGATGATTTAATTGAACTAAATCCAACTTTCATCACTTTTGTTAACAACAAAAACAACGTTCTGACTCTTCAAATGTTTATTTATTCTTTCTCGTAAAATACATATAAAAACTAGTAATTGCAGTCGTGTTGTCTTCCTCTGAAACAGCGAAACCTCCACTCCTGCATCTGCAGTGTGTGGATGCTGCACTTGTTAAGTCAATGAAAGCAATTTGGTTTCGTAATTATAGACTTAATGGGCTATAATTTAATTATCATAATAATGTGATATGTATTATTTTATGGGCCCCACTATTTATCGTGCATCCCTAAATACAGCTGCTGAACGCTCTCCAAAATTCTACCTCTAAATTAGTAAATATAAACGTACTTTATTGCTCTATTACTGCCACTCAACTTATGTTTATTTTCGACAGACTTGCACTCGCGGTGGTCCTCCACACCAGTTGCCAAGTAGCAGGATTGCAGCACTAACTTTGGTGTCAGACTATAATGATCGAACACTGTTTATCTATGGCTCCGCCCGCCACTATTCCCCCCGTCTTACAGCAGTGATGTAATGGTGACCAAGTCTAACCCCATGACAACCCTCGAAAAATATATAACAAAGGAAAAAAAAAAACGCACAATGTATAGTTGATGTATAGATGTTGTACTATAACTGTATTGGACCATCTGTATGATATCTTCTATCTGATCTGTCTATTGGACCATTGTGTTGATGCTACTGTACTATAGACCACAGGCACTACAATATCACCCAAACCAGAGACATCTGGGCTGGTTCTGGCTCCTGCAGGCTCCAGGTGTTGTCACTTAGTAATAGCTAACTGTTTAATAGTCACAGTATTTCGTTTTTTCATGTCACAACATAAAGAAAAATGGGCAATCTGAGCCTTCCTTGCCAATCAGAAGTTGGCTAGCTCAGTGCCAGAACCAGCCCACATCATTGCCGGGCGGTTCCCGGCCCAGCTCTGGCCCAGAACCCTATATCTGAGAGTTGTGCCACTGAATTTACTGGAGGCCTCGAGAACTTGTAAAAGGAGACTTCCCCCGCACGTCCTGTAGCAGCTCTGTAAATGTTTTTTGTAAAAAAATGTCTTTTTAGTCGACGTCACACTCCACTGTGGTCACAACAGAAGTAGGTCGAATTTTATTACGATGCCAATAGTTTTTTAATAATATGAATAACTTTCTTTTTTAAAGAGTAGAGATCTGCAGTACTACCTGCAGTACTACCTGCAGTACTACCTGCAGTAC
>CALSBV010010813.1:885415-913080 GCA_943590825.1 Bovichtus diacanthus
TGCAGTACTACCTGCAGTACTACCTGCAGTACTACCTGCAGTACTACTGATACTACTACTACTAACTACTAACTGATGTTTGAAATGACAGAATACATGTGATCTAACCTGGGTAACATGAATGCTTTTAGTCCTATTTACAACATGGAGTAGTGGTGCACTTCAGCCTCTTGTGGCCGGAATAAGTATAACTACAACAAACACTTAGAAAACTTTTTTAATTTTTTATGATTTTTCTATTCCAGTCAATCTTAAGTCTTCGAATATGTTAGAAAATGATGCTGCCTGTGGCTGAATAATGTATTCATTAATTCTAAATGTCCACCCTGGCAGTGAGCTCATCAGGCGTCAGTGTTTCCCACAGTGGAGTGTGATTTGAAGGAGGTGAGGAGAACAGGACATGCGACATTGGTCATGAGCCGGTTTCAAACCAGTGATGTCGCAAGAACTTGGCATGTGCCTTAGCCCGCTGAGCTACCAGGGCACCACAGGAGATGACATTTTAATGAAATTTTAGCACTTTTAAGTTACCTCAGAATCTTTTTTTCTACCCCGCCGCGTTGCTTCCTGATTTGAATGTTCAAGAAACAGCTAAAATGATTAGTTAACGTTGCCTGGCAACAACATACAGTTTTGGAAAGTAAACCGAATAATCGGAGGCTTAAAAAAAGTTTAAAAAAATAAAAATCCAGATGCCATCAGTGTCCCACCTGAGCTGGATGTAAGGTTCTGGGCAGGCCAGTGTAATTCTGTACTGCTGTTGTTTCTCTATGGACTGAACTGTGATACTGCCTTAGGAACCTTCATCATAACACCACCACACTGCTCATTGAGGGAGAGGTGGAGAGGGAGGAGGAGGAGGGGGGAGGAAGGGAACATGTCTTAAATGTAGGTACTTTTGACTGCTACAATGAAATGAGGAAGAATTGAGATTGCATAGTTTCTATTTAAATTTATATATATAAAAAAAAATTGTTTTTGAAGCTACAAGTAATATTTTTTTCCTTTTTTCTTTATTTCCAATTAACCAATTAATCGTTGCCAGAAATGCCAGAAAATTGTGAAAAATGTCACAATTTCCTTCAAATCGCTTGTTTTTCCCCAAATAACAACTCAAAACCCAAAGACATTATATTCATCTTATATCATTTGCAATGATATAAAACAGAGAAAAGCAGCTTTTCTTGATGAATAATTTAAGTAATATGAATTTTCTAAGAATCTTTTGAGCACTAAAATATTTCCTTTCGTTTTTGCTTCATCTTGACTTTACAGACTCAAATGTAATCTGAAAACACCTCTTGGACTAATAGTGAGGGGGGGGATGCAGTCTCATTTTTAAAATTGCAATAGTTCACATTGGTTTTTGTACTAGTGCAGTGATATTGTGCCACTATAGCGCTGATTGTCATATCAAGAACAGACCGCCGTGGCCAATCAGCTTTAAGCTCTGCTATAATCAACATGTGCACTATCCAACCCTCTGCTTCCTGCTAACAAACCAGTCAGCCGTATTATCGGGTCAAAATGTGTCTACCTGTTGTGTCCGTGCGTGTTGTGTGTGAGAAAGTGTGTGTGTGTATATAAATGTCTTTTATGGTTACAGGGTTTTGTGTGTATGTGTGTGAAATGAAAGAGGAAAAATCCCTGAAAAGTAAAGCAAACAACGAGGGTTAAAAAAAAAAGAAGAGAGAAATGGAGTACATGAGGAGGGGAGGTGAGGTACGTTCAAGAGGACAATCATTCTGCGATGTTACGCAGTGTTGCACGACTCCCCTTTCTCCCATCTGCTAAAACAAACGGAGGTTTTCTCTTCAGGACTTGTTAAAAAGGGCGAGTGAATCTTCAACGTTTCCTTGATGCCTCACCTCTTCCTCTTCCTCTTCCTCCCCCTCCACCCATCCTCACGCAGATGTATCTGTCCTCCGGCCCACCCGCCTCCCTGCAGTGCCAGTCGTTGTGTCTGTATCGCTCGTTTTTTAAACCTTCGCCTCGCTGTGTGTGCGTGTGTGTGTGTGTGTGTGTGTGTTTGTGTGTTAGATGGTTATACTGTACCCTGACTCCCCCTTATCTCTCTGCTAGATTGTCACTACTGTTCCTGCTTTCCACGCTGCTCTCCACCCGCCTCTAGCTCCCCTTGCTTGCCGTGTCTCTCGTGATACAACTTCTCCGCACTCTTGTTAAAAAAGGACAAAAATGGCTGCTGTTACCTTCCCTGCTCCACCCTGCTCCACCCTGCTCCACCCTGCTTTCAGTAACTTCCTCCATTGTCACTGCTGCCCGTTGGCTTCTTTAACCACACGTCCGACATCCTCCACCAAACATTTGGATTGAGTTGCAGCAGCTCTTCGTAAATCCTTCACATAGTTTCTGCAGGAACTTGTGATTTCCTGAATGGAGCTGCACCATTAGAGTTTATCAATCAACTATGAAAACAGATTTAATGTTTAGCTCAAGCTGTGACATCATTTACAAAAATAAACTTTTAAGAGGCCAAATTGTAGATTTAAATTTAACTTCCAATCCTGTGCAAGTGTAGGAATGAGTTTTCTCTATTCATATATAACTACATGGAGAAATATGTGAGGTTATTAGTTACTATGAGTAATAGGATCCTACACAGACACAATTTTCTGCCAAAGTTTGAAAACTTTTTTTTTGTATTTCACATTTTCACGTTTTAGTGTTAAAACTCAAGATGTTTGTTTTTTTTCATCTTAACACTTAAGCCAACATAATGTTATGGGATGTTAATTTCCAGCGTGATTTGCAGTTCTAGCAACACCTTTCACATTAAAGGCCTTTAATTCAATGTTGATGTGAACATTTTATTTTAATGATGCATTAAGTCGCGTGTCATTCGGCTACATTTTGAGATGAATGCACCAAAAAGAAAACAGTAACCAAGTTTAATTTAATGTCACATGCTTTTAAGATCATCTAAAGATTGGAGGGTCAAACAAAACCCAAGCAGGACAGTAAATGTCTGTCTCACTGGCAGCAGTGAACCCCCCCCCCCCCCATATCTCCCTCCTCCTGTTGTGGTAGACCCTCCCCTCACCCCCGTCCGTTTGGTTACTAAAATGGCTGCCACTAAAAAACGCAACGGCCCATCGACCGTGGTCCTCTCCTCTCCTCCCGATTGACGGTTTCGTCTCCGCCATCTTGTTTTTCTGTTCTTGGTGGCCAAAACAAAAACGAGGAAATGTAATAATCATTGTTTGGTAACTGTTTTTAGTGCTATGTTTTTGGAGCGTTACGAGTATTTTCTAACATGTTACAATAAAAGATTGTAGTGTACAAATTCACATTTATATAATATATATATATATAGATATATATGAGAAATGTATGTTCTAATGCAATAAAGAGAAATTAAGAATTATGAAAATTGGGTTGACCTGATTATTATTATTTATATTTTCTATAATTTGACTGTCGAGACTTTTCCGTCAATGTGTTTTGCCTTGGCGCTGCTAAAGATTAACTCGCACTAAATCCACTTTTTTGAGTTTGTAAAGTACATGTACAGTCACTTTATTACACCATTGATCCTGTTCCCAAAAAATGATTTCAGGAAAACAATTTTTCTTCTCTGATTACAAATCCTCGCTGTAATTCAAGCGCTGCACTCAGGAGAACAAATTCAAGGTACTTTGCTTGAGTGTTTCCATATCATGTAACTTTATACTTCTCCACTACATCTCGGATTGTTCGCATTGTACTTTACACGAACATTTATTTGACAGATTCAGATTAATACAAAAGTATAAATCCCCTAATTAATGATAGTTGATGGTTATGACAGATACGCAGCGACGTGAGGGTGTCGCTCCACCACACAGCAGCTGAGGCCGCTGCGGGGCATCTCCATGTCCCGGACGACCTGCCACCTGCTGGTGTTTTCGTCGTAGCGCTCCACCTTACAGATGGTGCCGTGATTGTCGAACCCTCCGGCCACATACAGCTGGTCCTCCAACACCGCGATGCCAAAGCTGCAGCGAGATGTAATCATGGGATTCACCGTGCTCCACCGGTTCGACAGTGGATCATAGGCGATGACTCTGCCTGAATGTGAGCCGTCTCTGTAGCCGCCAACCTAGGAGAGGAACGGTGGAACGTTCAAACGGGACATTTTCAGGTTCAGACTTTTCTACTAGAACATTTTTACTTTGCTTAAATGTAAAAGAAAACACATTATTTTTCTCATATATCTGTATTCAACCTGTATCCCAACGCTTCGCTTTAGCGCCTGTCCCTTTAAGAATCGCATTTTTTTCATCCAAAAAACTGATTGGGTTGATTTATTTTACAATTTATGGGTAGTGGGCACTTAATATTATCAATCATAGGTGCACTTAAACTATAAAATTGGAGGGTAAAAAAGAAAAGTTTTTCATATATGTCCCCTTTAAATATTTTACTTGGAATAAAAAAAATAGAAACACAATGGAGAAATACTTTTTTTTTTTTTTTTTACAATTACAATTTATGCATTCATTTAACAGTTAAATGACAGTTCATGTAAATTGTGTGGTCTACATTTAGTTTCTAAGCCTTCTTTGCAACTCCAGAATATCAATGTGTTTTTTGTTTTGGCCTAAAACTAACCAGTTTAAGAATATTGGCTCTAAAATATGTATAAAATACTCACCAAGTGTAATTTGTGTGTCACTGTAAAAAACGTAATCAGGCGCTCAGTTCATTGTTCGTTCAGTATTTACACCAGGCGCTGCAAGAATAAGGCTAGAACTGTACCCTGTATGCTATGCAACAAATAAATTGATTGATTTATTTAAAGAAAATAACAAATTAACAGAATCATTACCAAAGATATGAGTCCTCAGTCATGGTCCTGAAAGTGTACTCAAGTGTCAAAAGTAGTTAAATAATTATATATACCATATGTTAAGCATTAACACCAACAACGCAACCCCAACCCCCACACAAAACAAACTAGAGAAAATAAAAAATTCCTGTTTTGTGCTCGTCTTACTACATATATCCGGCCCTTGTAGGCGGCGGCCCGTGCTGCGTTACACCCACTTTCCATGGGGGCGATGAGCGTCCACTGGTTGGTGTCGGGGTTGTAGCACTCAGCAGTCGACAGAGGCTCCTCCCTGTTGAAACCACCGCAAACGTACACCTGGGAAAAGTGAAATATGACGACGTCAGTTGTTTTATACTACCCACATGTACGCTTCTGACTGTAACTGTAACTGACTATAACTGCGGCCAGGTGAGGCGTTGAACCACTGGAGGTCAACACAAACAATATTTCCACCTCTTTAAGGTTTCCTTTCGCTCCGCCTACCTTGCCGTGAAGTGTTGCGGCGCTGCCATTGCTCCTGGCTTCGTGCATTGGTGCGATCTGAGTCCACCGGTTGGTGTCGGGCTGGAATCGCTCTGCAGTTTTGAGTTTTGAGTGTCCATTACAGCCTCCTATGGCATATATGCAGTCGTTCAGCGCGACCGCGGCGACGTAGCATCGGACTGCGTGCATCGGCACCACCTCTTGCCAGATGTGGGTGACGAGGTTGAGCTTTTGTACACGGCCTAAATATCTATCCCCATCAAAGCCTCCGATACAGTAGACGGATCCATTGAGGAAGACGCAGCCGTGGAACGCTAGAGGATCCGCCCCTCTGATGTTCACTCTGACCCAGCGGTCAGCTCGAACATCGTACAAGTCGATCCTGTTGGTTGGAGAATAATTCGCCCAACCGCCCATAGCCAACAGCACAGTAGAGGGCAGGCGTGTGTGGGTCAGAGGTGTCTCCATATTGGACGCACGCAGGCTCCTCAGGGCGTGGATCACCATGATCATGCACCGCGAACTCTTCCTCACCAGGGTGTTCGTGGTCACAGAGTCAACCAAGTAATTAATGGACATTAACAACAGGCGCACCTGGACAGAGACAAGAGGTGGATAGTTAGAGATCCAAGGAGGATTCAACTGATAGGGAGTTTTTTAAGATATCGATTATTTTGTGTTTGGAAGTCAACTTGCAGAAATAACTACATATACTTCTTCGTTGACCAACAATGAGGTTGGTGGGACGGACAGGTCACCGGTTACTGAAGACAGCAGACCCCCCTCACAAACTCCCTGACTAAAATTGAGACATTTTCTATACTATCACTGTTGGGCGCCAAAGCAGCTGTACCTACAGTGGGTGCAGTCGCGAAATTGGAGTTCCAGTACCTGAAAACTATGCAGCCTTTCGTTACCTTGCTCAGCAGCGTGACCAGGTGAGCCCTGCGCCCTTCAGGATCGTAGTCGATCCATCGGAGGACGGCCTCGAACACGGTGCTCTCCTGCCTCACATTGAGCTCGTCCCGCTCCATCAAATGTGCCAGCTGCTGCACGGAGAGCTGCAGGAACTTCACAGAGAATCCTGCGACCTCCTCGAAGTGAAGCAGCATGTAGAGGTAGGCCTTCTGCCTCAGCTCGGGACATTTGTGGAAGTCCGCCAACATCCAGATGTGGACGCAGTTCTTGAAATTCAGATGCTGCTCCAGGAAGTCGCAGCAGGCCTTCATGATGCCCCTGACGGCGAAGCAATCTGCTCCCGCCAACAGCTCCAGCACGTTATCCTCCGTCACCACAACGGAGCCGGTGTAGGCGAAATCCAAAATGAGGCTCATGATATTGTGTGTCACCTGGGAGAAGCTGTAGACCCGCTCCTCTGATGTTGACGTTACACTGCGGAAGAGTTCTCTACGGGATCAAGAATCAGATGGTTGAATTAAAGTCACAGGAACCAGCATTTTGAGAGGATATTTCTGCCATAATTCAACAATTTCTGCTCAAACCTGCATTAAAAACGTATTCCACTCAAAATCGATGCTGCAGAACCAGAGATATTGTCTTTTCTTATTACACACATTCTTCTCCCTTGTCAAAATATGGTGCCTACATTACCCATAATGCAATTTGGCCCTCGACAGTCGGAGATTTTGGTGTTTTATGCCAGTAGACGCTAATGTAGCCTCAAGCTGAGATGTTTTTTTTGCCACTACAAGCATTGCTCCGTAGCGCTGCTAGTGGTGGGGAAAAACCCACAGGGTACCTTTAAAATCTCCTAATAACCTTCTGCATTATGTGAAATTAAATCCACATAAATCATGAACCTCACCTGAAGTACAAGCTGCAGTTGCAGAGGATGATCCTGTGGACTTTAAACTCGACTTCATTGACTCTGATCACAGCGTCGCAGAGCTTTTCCTCCTGACGCAGCTCATTAATCGTATCATAGAAGAAGGAGTTCATCGTTCAAATATTACTAAATGTCTTTTTTTTAATGATCTTTTCCTTAAAATAATCAATATTCACTTTGTAAGTTAGTAAGATACAGTCCCAATCCACTTTTGCATGCCAGGGTGTTTTTATTTGAAAGTCAAGTTTACATTCCAGTGTTTACTTTGCTGTTGCCTTGTTCCCTTTAAAATGCTTTTTGTGTTTTCTGCATTTAAACATCATGTTGACATATTTTAAAAATGTCAGCACACTTTGCAACTTATGGAAATATCAGGAATTTCCTTACTTTCTAACTTACTTATCCCATGTTTTGGATTCGATTCAACTTTATTGTCAATGCACAGATTACAGGTACTTAAAAACAGTAAAGTGCATATTTATAGCTCGAAGTACATATAAGCAAACACTTAAATGCCTCCTTAAAACTCACCTTTACAAAATGGCCTACACTTAACAAAGTTTTCTTTTCCATTATCGCATCACTAAATATTTCCTCTTAATATTAATATTTGTTTTATTTTAACTTTATTGTCATGAAATATTTATATTGTGCTTGTTTTAGTATCATCATTGTAGCATTTATATTTGTACTTCCATATATTTTGCACTTTTACATTGTTTTAAATCCATACATTGTTCTTTATTGGCATTGTTTATGTATGATTGCTAATTTTTATGTCATACAGGGAGGTTTACATGGGGTTCGGATTTATAGTCATTCTGTAAAACTATTAACCCGAAAAGCACTTTGTGTGTAAGCTTGAAAAGTGATATATTAATAAAAATATTATTATTACTATTTCTATTATTATTATTATTGTTAAATGATTGCCCACTTGAGTTCACACAATGTGGAGAGGCACAAAGGTGAATTAAATACTTAAAGCTGGTTACAATTGAACAATTTAATTGTGTATTTAAAAAATTTCACTTCAAAAACAGGAAATATTTATTTATTCTATGTATTTGTTGTAACATCCACTGATGAAGTCAAAGTTCCTCATTATTTGGAGAAAGCTTCTCATTATAATAACTTACAGGATCTTATTCCCATCACACGAGCAGAAATGTTCTTCCATAAAAAAAATAGTAAAACTTTATCCAAAATTGTTACTCTCCTTGAGAAATGTCCTCACCAGGCTTCCATAGAAAAACTACTGCTGATTTGTTGACATTTTTTAACAATCAGCTGACAAGTTAGCTGGCCAGTTTCTGAACATTAGCACAAACAAAGCCTCAGCATGACATCGTCCTGCCAACACTGCCAGCCAGCTCTCGCAAACCACAAACAATTCGCACATTTTAAGTCCACCAGCTGCTGAAGATGGAGGTCATTATTTTCTAACCGGCTGCCACTCGCGAGGGAGCGAACGTTAGCTTCAGTTAGCCGTTAGCTAGCCTGGGAGCCAGAGCTACAGCGAAAGCTAACAGGCTAAATTAGCCGATGTAAAGCTCAACTATGGAGGGGATTCTGTACAAATGGACAAATTACATGACGGGTAAGTCTGTCTGTTTGTGTGTCTGTCAGCTGGTTTATTTACTGTCTTTCTAAACCAGACACCTACTGATGAATGATGCTGTGTGTTAGCTAACAGTGCTAATAGCCTGTGACATCCTCTCTTTAACGGTCACATTTAACCGTTGACACCGCAGCTAACAAGCTAATGTTAGTTATCGGCTCAACATGCTAGCTGCACCACGGCTGTCATGTTAGTTTATATTATTTAACAGTTAAAATACAAGTGCTATCATAAGACATAATGGCAGTGGGGAAATGTAACTAAGTACTAACTAAGTGCATTTACTCAAGTAGGCCTACTGTAGAAGTTTGAGGTACTTTACTTGAGTATTTCCATTGTCTGCTTCTTTATACATGTACTACATGTCAGAGGAAAACATTGTGCTTTTCTGCACTATATTTGATAACTTTAATCATAATAAAAATTAAAGGCTACTCAACAAAATAAATGATGATGTATCACAATGGTTCAAGAGTTTATTTATCTCAAGGGGGCAAACTCCCAAACTACCATCAGTATATAAAGTAATTAAAATAAGCTCCACCTTCACCAGCCGCAACATTAAAGTGATGAACACATTAATGCATCAAACAATTGTAATAGATTATATAATATATATATATATTGTTCTAAAATGAGCCATTCTGCAGAAATAGTACTTTTTCTTTTTGTTCTTTAAGTATAGTTTGATGCTAATACTGATGCACTTTTACTGAAGTAAGATTTTGAATGCAGAGTCACAGAGTATATCACAGTATATCAGTATATCACAGTATATCACAGAGTCGTGTAAATAATTTCACCTAAGGAGAAGATCTCTGCATATTGGAGATATGTGAAATGGGCCTCCCTGATAAGTTAGCTGAAGCTTGAGAATAGGGGCCCAGACACTAAATGCATAGTATTTAAAATATATGTTTACTAACACTGTCTACATTTGAAAAAGTGCATGTATTATACAGTAACATTTACAACCTACAAAGCATCTAAAACTAATCAGAGACCCTAACACTAACTACCGGTACTAAATAATCATCATCAAAATATGCTTTAAACTTTTAAAAAGGCACCTAAAAAATAAGAGAAGCACTTTACCTTTAAAAAATAAATATTTGTACTGTACTGTATCTCTTCCTCAAAAATATCTGCTACAAACATTTAAGAAAAAGAAAAAAAAAAGCTAATTTGCCAGAAATTCAACCAAAAATCTCTAACAGCTAATGCGAAGCATGAGGACATGCATATGAACCCCACCTGGACTTATCCCTACATTTTACATTTTATAATCCCTACTCTTTGTATATACATATGTATTTTTTTAAACTAAATGTTTATGTATACCTATCTAGATTTAAATGTTACGCCGCTGCTTTGTCAGGGAAAATAACTATTCACATCTTGGCAAAGAAACATTAGAACATGATAAATCAATGCGTTGTGTGCATCCACATGGAGAGTAGTCTCCAAAAACAAAAAGGATAAATGAATAATAAATACATTTATGAAAAACAGACAAATAAGTACAGCTCCTCATCACATTGGTAATCTAAAATAAGTCATTAAAGATGTATTTCTTCACGATGAGTTTTGCTGTTATTTTTTTCAATAAAAGAATCACAATTTATACTAAAAGCCTGTATTTATACAGGAAATATATTTGTCTTAATGTTAGTAAAAGTATGTTTTCCTTTGTCATTCTTTCTTTAAATGAAGATACATTTTTTACTTGTCTTCCAATTTTATGGAAGTGCAAAACTGTTCTACATAAGTGGAATACCTCATATTCAAAATGTACACTTTTGTTGTTGTTTTGACCAATAAAACCTCCACACAGAGACACATTAAGTTTTTTTGGAAACAGACAAAGATAAAGACATTTTTATAGTGTCGTCTATCTTATTCCTCTGCACACCACACTAAAGCTTGTGCATTTAAATTCTTTTTTATCCTTTTGTGAGATGCTTTTTCCTCCGTTTTTTTCCTCAGTTTTCACACTACATTTCATTTAACTGACACTTATGTCCAAAGCAACTTACAATAAGTGCAAACAACCATGAGGATACAACTCAGAACAGCTAGAATCTTGCAAGTACATTAAATGGTTCATATAGGTGAAATCATTTTAAGTGCGACGTACAGAAATAAACAACGTTTGTTTTCTGTCCTCAGGCTGGCAGCCGCGCTGGTTCGTGTTGGAGAATGGAGTCATCTCTTATTATGACAGCGAGGACGACGTTGGTAAAGGAAGCAAAGGATCCATCAAGATGTCCGTGTGTGACATTAAAGGTGAGACCGCTGTTTAAAATGCCTGGCAGACGATTTACTCTGCGGACCCTGTGTACCTCACCTGTGCTTACTCAGGGTACTAAACGAATCTAAACACGACGTTTTATATTTCAGTTCATCCGACAGATGCGACGCGTCTGGACTTGATAATCCCCGGCGAGCAGCATTTCTACGTGCGAGCTGTAAACGCTGCAGAGAGACAGAGGTGGCTGGTGGCTTTAGGCTCCTCCAAAGCTGGAACACTGGACAGTCACAAACAGAAAGGTAGATGTAAAGGTTTAGATGTAAATCTGTCTGTTTGTTCCTCTTTCTGTGGGAAAATCTCTTTTAAACAAATCTTTAAAAACCCTGTTGTAACACAATTTAATTTATGATTTATCTCTGAATTCAATAATGTTCTACTTCTACTCTGAAAATAAAATAAAACATTTAAAATAATATCTCACAATGCCAAACCCCTTCACGACTTATTTATTAGGTTGGAATATCTGAAATTATTATTTATTATTCTAACATATTATTTTGCAGCACGTGCTGGTTATTACGTTATTAATGGAGAAGTAAAAATGACACTATATAATATCACTATCAATATTTTGTTATATTATAACACTATGCCATTTATGTAACTCTATTTCTTCCTGCAGATAATACGTCATGATTATGTTTTGAAAAATGAATCTCAAATGTGTGTGTGTTGCCAGGTCCAGACTGTCTGAAGACGAAGATGTCTGAACTTCGTCTGTACTGCGACCTCCTCGTCCAGCAGGTCCAAACCATCCAATCACAGCACACTGCCGACACAGAGGAAACGCCCACTTCTGAGGTAACACGTCTTCTGCTGACCCCAATATCATTTCTTTATTTACACAGTTAGACTTAAACTACATAATTTTTAGAAAGTGTTTATTAAGGAGAAGTCAGAGTACATACAGAAGGCTTCCTGAGGCGGTGACACATCTTTCTTCTTCTCTCTCCAGGCTTCTCTCCTCAGTGCAACCTGTGCAACTTTCATCAGGACTTTGGAGGAGTGTATGACCCTGGCCAACCAGAGTTTGACCCCTGACCTCCGACCTCCTGAAAGGGTAATTCCACACTTTCTCTAAATCCAATAAGTCACAGTTTATATCCCAGTAGGCTGAAATGTGTCATGGAGGTCAAGTGTGTGTGTGTGTGAATGCATGAACGTTTGAATGCATGAACGTACGGCGTCGCAGCTATTGTGCTTTTTTTTAAATTACATATTATACTATTACTTTTTTCAATTTATTTCTTCAATGACCTTCTGTACTATGACCTTTTTTTATGATTTATTTAATGCAGGACTTTTTTTAATTAATTTTTTTATGGCCTACTTATACTATGACTTTAAATTAATTTTAAATGCATAATATACAATGCCTTTTTAAAATAATTTTTTCATGGCATACTTAGACATAGACATTGGGATTTCACAGAAATCAACTATTAAAACCACTAGCTGACACTGTGCATAGTAAAGCAGTGGCAATATATAATAAACCCCATAGATGCTTTTACAGAAATACTTTGTATTTGTTTGTTTTTCTTTTAAATGGCACTGCATTGCACATATGATGTTACGCTCTAGTTACCATCAATCACCTGACGCCTGCAGGCTGAAATGAAGGTCACTGCAAGAAAAAATCTAATTAAATATATGTGCATTGTAAGATGATCGAAGGAAACAAATGAGGGGTTAGTAAATTAGCTGTAAGTGTAAAATAGAATATTCTCCTGTGTCAGCGACACCACGATGTTTAGCAGAGACAATAGTTCAGGAGATGCAGACGTTAGTGACCATCTATGTGCTTGTAGCACATTGTTTGTTTCTTTCTCCCTTTTTTCTATTAGATGCAGATATTTTTCATAACACCGACACATTCAGGAAGCTGCAGGACATCATACATTAATACTGTTGTAGTAACAAAAACATCTTCTGTCTTTCTGTCCGTCTGTCCAGATGAAGAGGTCCATCAGTCACCCTGGAACATACAGCTTCGACAGGTGAGTTAAAACACGCATACTTTATTACCTAGCCTCACCCTCCTTGTTAGAATAATAATAACTTATTTGTGGAGCACTTTTCATGCAACAATGCAGGATCAAAAACATGTAATGCAGGAAATAAAACTTAAAATAAACTAACATAAATAGAAAACAATACTTTTAGGGTAGGATAACTCCAAGTTAAAAGCCAGATTTAAAAAAAAAAATCATTTACAGGTCATTTATTTATTTAATAAATTATTTTATTCATTTAATTACATTTTTTAAAAAAAAATGTTTTATTCACTTCCGTCCAAATAAGAACAGAAGAAGCATCAAGATGTTTTGCACTTTGACATCATGCATGAGTTACTATCAGCAGAGGCCTCCAGGAGGCAGCACTGCACAGGGAATGAAACAGCAAAAAAAACGTTTTTCCTGAAGGTGATATGATTCTTCAGCAGCCAAATTAAGTGGTATATCTTCCAAAATAAGCTGTTTTTAGTATGAAATTCCCTCTTTGTTGTGTTAGTATACCTCCACCAACGCTCAGCAGGGAAACACAAAAAATGGGCAATTTTGTAAGTTTATTTATAAAGCACAAAGTGCTCCACAGAAAACATCAAAAGAAACACCACAGAAGGACATTAAAATAAAGACCTGTATAAAAAACAAAACCATGAAAGTTACAGTGCAGATTAATATTTATTTGATCTAATAAATTGCAGCAGTTTTGACTCTGGGGTCTGGATGGTTTATAATGTAGTGGAAGATGCAAAACGTATTCTGGTCCTGCAGTAGTATTTTATTACAGGATGGAAAGGCTGCAGCTTTTGAAGATATCCACTGAATTCGTACCTCATTACGTCAAATGCACTTTTCTTATACATAACGACACCCGACTATTCTTATAAGATCGACTTTAAAACAAGACAGGATTTGTTTTAATGTTACAAAAATGAATTATGTTTAGGATAATTAATATGGCTTTAAAAGTACAGTTTTGTGATCGCGTGGTCTGATAAATGACCTACAAACACGGTTATTATACTTATCGCTTCTTGATCTTTTGTGGTCACATGTTGCAGGAGCATTTAGAGCTATGACATTATAGCGCTGGGAGAAAAATGAACAGTAAACACGTTCAGATAGGAACATTTTTATTGACGTTTACAAGCCAAACTGTTGCTTTGTGTTTTCTTTGGATCCAAAGCTCCTCAGATTTCCTTTTTTACCTGCATGTAGATTCAACAATCACTGATAACTTTAATCTTTTGGGAGTTTTTTTTTTTGTTAAATTTGGACCAAATCTATCATGAATTTTGTATATTACTAATTGATAATCAAAGTAATTACAATGCAGGATGTCTAGCTTATCCAAAACAAAAACAATATATTTATATAGATCTTTGTGTGTAGTGTCCTATAAGAAAGTGGGAAATCCGGGGAAATAAACTTGATCTCGGTCACAGAATAATCATGTGTATGAAAGGGTTCGGACATTTAATTACTGATATAATGTTCCTCTCTGTGTTTTCAGAATGTATTTAGGAAATTAGCCTCAGTTTTTTCTCATTGTTAAGAAAAAGCCAACATGAACTACTGAACTATTGCAGACAAATTAATCAGCCAAAAAGAACATTTTCTATTTGAGCTTAAATCATTATTCGTATATCTTTTCCCTCAGGTCAGGTGTACTTAAGGAGTACTCTGGAGGTCAAAAGGGAACTCAGCGCAGGAACCGGACGTGCTCCGACAGCTCTGTTTATGATACTGAACGTAAGTCACAATCTGCATTTATTTATTAACAGTGCCAGTGGTGGAAGAAGTACTCAGATCTTTTACTTGCATTACACAACATTATTGCTTTAACTTTAGCGTTTAGTTCGGTTCCCTATAAGCCTCGCTTTACAATGCATTTCCCTTTCACAATAAAAGCCCTAGATATATACACTGCATCTCTGCCTACCAGAGAGTATTTCACTAAGAAGCAACTCAAAATGTTTTACAGTAGCTATCCCAGAGTAATGTTAACTGTGGAAACTCTACCCAGCAAAAGAGTCAAAGAAGGTGAAGAGGGACATTGATGAATAATCAGTAAGAAAACCTGCCTACTGATCTGGGTTTCTAGTTTAAATTAGAAATACTTGGTGTTTCTTGCTTTGGACAGATATATGAACAAGAAGATTGATAAGATACTTTATTGTCAATATACTGCTGTGCTGGACAATACAACAAAATTACAATAGCACTCCCTGATATTAAAAACAATAAATAAAACAAACGGTGGTATCTTGTTTCATACAGTGTCAGTATAGTATCGTGTGTTAAAAAAAAATAAAATCACAGAAATTCATTTAAAAAAAAAAAAAAAAAGTAAAAAAAAATTCAGAAGAAATATAAAAGTCATAGTATAAGACGTCATAAAAATGTCACGTGGCCTTCGAATTGTAATATATTGAGAAAGATCTCAATACTTGTTCCAACCTTGATTTTAGCTCCCTGCATTTGCACAACCTCAACTTCTTCTTCTGCTAAATAAAAGTAGATCCTGAATAAAGACTCACCTGTGCATTCACTCCGTGTGTGTGTGTATGTGTGCATGTGTGTGTGTTCCAGGTGCGATGCCCAGTGTCAACGGTGACTCGTCCTCCATTCCTGAAGAGAGAGGAGGCAGCGCGAGTCCAAAGACGACACCCACTGACACAGACACTGACCTGTCCATCTGAACCTGTGACAGGATATCAGACAGCGACTGCATCCGGTCGAGATGTTGACGTCGTCTTCATGAGCCGACAGACATTTGATCTCTAGGATTATCCCTCTTGTATCTTTTCTCTAAAGACCGCTGATTGCCAAACACGTGCACTTTGGAATCACAATGAATTTTTTCCTGAAGGCTGTCCGTCAGTTGCACAGTACACACTGGAGCTGGACTTGAACCTGAGACAGCGTGAGTATGAAGTATAAGACGCATTCACACTGGACACACAGCGGAGATGATGGTAGTCTTGAAGTTTGGAAGGATTGTGACCTGAAGCTCAAAATCATGAAAGAAATCTGTGAATGAAAATAGCCGTTAAAGTGGCAACAACATGAAGACTGTGATTGTATTAGGCAGCTCAGGCAGTAAGAATACGAAGAACTGGATTTTTAGATCACTGCTTTAAAAACGGACCCGAAGATCTGCTGGAAAAGTTACATTTTGGAGGTCATGTCTGTTTTTGTGACGTTTTGATGGGACATTGAAATCTTCTCGTACAGTATTTTCTGCCTTTTTCCACATACTCAAGAACACGCCTAACTTTTGTTTAACAAGCATATCCTACATTCGTCTTTCAGGCCTCCATAGTGTGCTTTCCTGCTGACAGCAAAAAGGTAGAAAGAGAAACTCCGTCCCTTTGCCTTTGAGTGTCGCTGAGGATGAACCTACACTGATGAATAAATGGCGTCTCTGCAGGTTCCTTAAGCCAGTTATCTCTGATACAGTAGACTTAAAAAGGAGCTTCAGATGCCAAAGTTTGCACAAATATAATGATCTACATTAAATGTGCCATAATCTATTCCCCCAGCAAAGCTTCTTCTCCATAGTTCAGCTGGTCAGGATCTGCAGCTCTTTGGAGCAGTTTGTTTATAATCGCCTGCCTCCAAAGACAAGTCAAGGTGAATGGAGTCTCTAAATTACACATTAGGTGTGAATGTTACTGCCTTTAAATGTTTTGTATTGGAGGTTTTTTTGGTGATGAATTCCAGCCAAACAGGATCCTGAAAAGACAGAAAGTCAGAGCGCAACATAGAACACAAACTAATTAAGAAACACATTCACAAACCTGCTTCAGATTTGATGCCGTCTTTATTTGCAGTGTGTTGAGCTCTCGGCTGCCGTAGATCAGTGTTTTAATTGAGTACATAAATGACTGAACTTGGATGAGCATTAAAGGTGCAACAGTGACTTCAGATGATCCCTTTTGCACACACAGATTTCTCTGTAGCTGCACTGCCAAAGCAAACAACTTAGCCTTTGTTGTGAAATTTCTCAAACCGCCAGTACTGTTGCATTAGTGGAGCACGTAACCTTTTCTAAAGTGGAATAATGGCATCAAACTCTCAAATAAAAACATCGGAAAAAATCAATCTTCAGGTAAAACATTTCACTGATTAGCTCAAATCCAAGCAGTGAAACACTCACAGCGGTGTGTCAGCAAACAAAGCTACAATTTGTGAATTAAATTTGATAAATCACATCCTTAAAAAAGGAGAAGCAGACACGAGTACCAGCACAGAGCAAAGTACTGCAGTGGACGGAGGCAGCAGCAAAACTGTGTACGCTGTATTTTCATTTGCTCTTCAAGCCACCAGACTCCTTTGACAAAAACAGTTATTTTACCTCACAGAACATTGGGTGTGCTGGTCTACGGCTGCCTCGATCGGTTAGTTTGTGTTATTGTGTGACTTTGGTGTTTTTAAAAAGGGATAATTCTGATTCACCAAAGTCACACAATATCACAAACAAAGTAACCGATCAATGCAGCCGTAGACCAGCAACTCCCGTGTTCTGTGAGGTAAAATGACTGTTTTTGTCAATGGACTCTGGTGGTTTTAAGAGAGCATAGATAACCACGAAAGTTCCCCGTCAGAAAGGGTAAAGCGGTGAAAATGTTCTAAATTTAACGCACTCTTACGGTGATGTTTTTTCTTTTTTTAAGTGGCTAAAATATTCCCGTCCACATCAGGACATTTCTTTACTTTTGTGCTGACAGTCATTTATTGTGGAGAAGTTCTTTACACTACAAACAATCCGATATCCCTTTAAGTCTGTGCACCGTGCTCAGCTGTTTAAACACGCAGAAGACGTCATCTGAACACTCAAAGCAAACAATTGTAGCGTAAATAACCGACTAATACGCAACTACACTGACCCTGTTTGTTTGTTATGGAGAGAGATGTGCTGTGACTGGAAAACCCTTGGGAGCCCACTCCTTCACAAATGTCAGCTTTGGCCAAAAAAACATTTTATGTTACAGCACATTTGTATTTACCTTTTAAGACACTTTATTATTGGCCTGGGGAATCATGTCCTAATCTTCCTAAAAGTCTAAACGTTAAATCTCTCCACCAATAAAGTGTTTTCACATTCAAACTGTTAGAACATAACATTTATGAAATTGCACCAAACACGTACAGTAACTTTTCAGTGTGTAAGTGTGGTTGTTTTGCACATGTTTTTTTATGTTAATGCTCTGAAAAAAAGTGATAAAAAAAGGTACTGTGGTGGATAACAGTGATGAGGATTGTGAAACTGATATTAATGTTTATTTTTGTTTCTAGTGTCTTATTTTTGAAAGGATGTTTTGGAGTTGCAGCAGCCTTATAAGTAATAGTATTTAAAACATACAAGACTAGCGTCTTGTATTACTGTCACCAAAATGTTCAGTATTTTTTATGAACATGCTCAAAGTGTGTTTTCTTTCTTTGAATACTGTGAAGAAATGTTCCTCCAGAGGTCATCTCCAGTAACACAGTTCAGCCACTGTGGTTTTCATTTCCCCACGCATGTTGTGATTTTATAATTATTTATAACAGCATGGTAGATCTATATTTTAACTTTAAATTATCATTTATATTCCTCTTGCCTATCAGATTGTATGTATGATTTAAACAAACATTTTGTAGTTAAAGCGCCTACAGGAGCAGGATTGGTCAACTAAACAAGAATAAAACATATTTAAAAGACTAAAAAAAGGCGAAAATAAACCAATGTTAAGATTGTTCAGCAACTTTTAAAGACGATACATGAATGTTTTCGAGCCAATGTTTTGGAAGTTTTAACATTATGATTTTATCTTGTCTTTAAAAGGAATAGTTCATATTTTGGGAAATACACTTATTTGCTCTCTATACGACTCGTATTTCTTTCAGTAATGAATCTAACCTGTGTGTTTGTAGCGTACACACAAACTACAAACACCTGAACACACACACGCTTGAGTTTACTGGAAGGAAGCCGGAGTGAGGAGTCGGCGAGTCTGTACACAAACATTAACTATGTTCACATGCTACAGTGTGGTACGCTCTGTACTGTATAGTAGTGCAGCTCAAGTGCTTATTATATCGCAATATTACTTGATGCTTCGGCAATATATCTTTGTTACACTTGTGCCAATAAAGCATAATGATTTTAATTATCACTAGTAAGCTTTGGTAGCAAGGTTCATGATTGTCCATGGATGCAAGAATAAAGTGTTGATTAATACACAATATATATATTATTATTTATCAATATTATTAAATTATAAAATGTATTTTTATATGAGTCTCATTGAATAAAGTTCAATGTAAATAAGAAAAAGCTTTGATGTAGTTGAACTAGTTTACCCAACACTGCGCATTTGTTCCGCAATTAATCCAAAATCTGTAGTTTTTCTACAAATTAAACAAGATATAACGTTAATGAGTTTTAGACGAGCAAGTAGCTGGATTGTGTTAGCATTGGACAGAGTAAGGCTAGCAGTTTCCCCCCAGTTCCAGTGTTTGTGCTAAGCTAAGCTAAGCTAAGCTAACCACCTCCTGGCTGTGGTATCAATCCGCTCCTCTCAGAAAGTGGATAAGTTTATTTTCCAAAATGTCAAACTATTCCTTTAAAACTTTGCTCGACACAAATGGCTCTGCTTCTTGTTTTAGAGGACAAACGACTGAATTATGACTGAAATCATATTTTTTTTTTTTTTTTTATGACTTGGTTTTATGGACAAACCAGCGAGAGATTTTCATGCCTTAAGTGTCTCTGCACAAAGTAACGTGTGTGGTTGTATCGAACTTGTCTAAATAAATAAAAATATTTTAAACTGAAGTGAATTTACGGATGTTTTTTTTAATTGTTTTACTTTTTTAGGGGGTTTATATGCACAGATGTCTCAGCTGTCAATAAAGATGACTACATTTAGGAATTTATTTCAGTTGGTGGGACATTGTGCAGCAGTCTGGAGGAAGATCCTTATATATATATATATATATATATACAGTGTATGGGAAGATGTGTGTTTACAGAGGGTATGTGTTTACACAGGGTGTGTGTGTGTCTGTGGCGCTTTGTTGTTTTGTTTTCTTTGTCTTCGATGTTCTCTAGATTCAATGAGAGACGCACGCTCACCTGTGTGTGATGCTTACGTGAACAAGTGCAGGACGACACAACCAGGCAGTCGAGCTGCACCCTGGACCTGAGGAGGAGAAATACAAGTGTGTGTGTGTGAGTACGCGGGTTTTTTTAAAGAAATAATTGCATATTCTTCCGTGTTTCTGTATCAGTTGACAGGATACAGATTGTTTTTATCATTTACGATGTCAGATGTAAAGAGTTAAGATTATAAAAAGGGGGATGACACGGTGTTACGGTTGTTCAGGGCTGCAACTAAAGATTATTTGATTTACTGATTAATCTGCTAAATATGGTTTGGATTCATCTTTTAATCTTTTGAATCTACAAAGTGTCAAACGTCTTTAAATGTCTAGTTTTATAGGAATGGAGTAAAGGAATGGAAAATGTTTTCTGTAACTAGTCTTCACTGTACAATTTGCGAACTGAAAACCAATAAACATATTGTTAAAAAATAAATAGATATCCAATAACCCAAAATTGAAATCATAATTAAAGTATTAAAAACGTAATTAAACATGGGGAAAATCAAGGAAATAGATATTAAAAAAGTTTGATAAGACAGATTCATAAGAAATGCATAATAACAAAAACAAAACAAAACAGGTATAATCTTATAAAGTGGGCTTAAAGTAATAAATGTTTTAAACAACCACGAGTTGATTAAGATAATAGTGACGCAGTCCGTCAGTCAGATCCTCCACTCAACACATTTGGTGAAGTTTCAGAACAAAAATGGATTAAGTGTGCACTGATACTGTATGAGCTGAGGAAATAATCCTACTTTTAAAACAGATAAAGAAACCATTTAAAAACACTGCATTATCTGAAAAATGCATTCCTGTCTTTTTCCTTACATGTAGTTAATAAAACATTTTTTTAAAACAGCTGGTGTCTTCACTAAAGACTAAATAGTGATTTGTAAACTGACAGACCAGTATGAATGTTGTAACTGGCTGAAGCGTCTCCTTCTTTTTCTGGTTTTCAGCCTGCTTGTGTTTTAAAGAGCTACTTACTTTCCCCCCTTTGCCAACAGGGGATTTCTCAGGCGCGATGAAGGCAGTGAAGATGGAGCAGGTGGAGTCTGCAGGCTCCACTGAGGAGCAGAAAACAGACGCTCCAAAACAACCGAAGGTAGTTAACACTTCATACGCTGGGTATTTTACAAAGAGAGTTTCTATTAGTATCTCTCCACTGCAGCTCTGAGAGGAAACGTTGCTGCTAAAAATACTTTATTATTATTATTCTGCAAAGTCAGACTGTTGGAGCCTCATTAGAGTCTGCAGCGCTGGAAGAAGTGTATGCATGTGTGTGTTTATGTCAGTAATGAATCTAACCTGTATGCTTGTAGCGTACACACAAACTACAAACACCTGAACACACGCACGCTTCAGTTTACTGGAAGGAAGACGGAGGAATTGATTTTGAGGGAGTCACCGAGTCTGTACACAAACATTAACTATGTTCACATGCTACAGTGTGGTACGCTCTGTACTGTATAGTAGTGCAGGTAGGTGCTTATTATATCGCAATATTACTTACTTATATTACGCTTTGGCAATATTATCTTTGTTACGCTTGTGCCAATAAAGCATAATGATTTTAATTATTACTAGTAAGCTTTGGTTCATGATTGTCCATGGATGCAAGAATAAAGTGTTCATTAATACACAATATATATATTATATTACTATTATTATAATTATATATACATACATACACTTTCTTCTCAAATCGTCATCGTGATGTAAATTTCTTAGGATTTTTTTGAGTAGATTAAAAGAGCGTCAGCAGGAAACTGGACTTTAAAATAAAAGATTATTCTTTTTTTTATTTTATTGGTGCTTTTTGTGTTAATTTCAATGTTTGTTCAATAGAAGAATGTTAGAAATAATTTCCTTTTTCTGAGTACACTTTAATATGGGTTTATTTATCGCATGTAATATTGTTATCGTGATATTCAACATGTTTTCCTCATATCGTGCAGCCCTCGTAGAAAATACAGTTTACTTACTTTGTACTAAATAAGTACAAAAGTATTAGCATCAAAATATACTTAAAGTACCAAAAGTAAAAGTTCTCATTATGCAGAATCATATATTATATTATTGGATTATAATTAGTGATGCATTAATGTGTACATCTTTAATGTTGCGGCTGATAAAAGGAGATCATTTTAACAACTTAATATACTGCCAGGCAGCTTAATCCATAATCATTTTGTTTGTTTATATTGTGCATGACTAAAAACTAGCATACAATGGAAATATTCAAGTACAATTTTTAAATACTTTTTAAGATTTTTCTAGTTTTAAACCTCCTGTTGCTGGACGAACGGCCTGAAAGGTTTAAGGCACTAATCCAGCAAAAAAATAATAATACTGTTACTAATTATTAATTTAATTAGGTCAATGCAGGTTTAAAAAAAAAAAGACTTCTGTAAACAGTGAAATAATGAGGAGGAGAAATATAACTTACCACTTCCTGATGAAACCAAAGTGCAGATAAGTGACTACACTGAGTGCACGTTCTCATACAGCTGCTCAGTAAAAGCGTTTTCTTATCTTGAGCACGTGTGAGAAAGTTGCTGCTTTGCACAAACAGCATTTAAACGTCTCCTGCACAGAAGTGACTGAACACAGGAGCCATGAAGCTGCAGAGCGGCTCAGAAAGTGTCTGTTAGATGGATTGTAAGGAGAGAAAACTCAAAAACACGCAGTTATGTTACTCTGCAGCTTCCAGAGTCACCTGATCAAACACACAGGTGAAGTTGATCAGTTTGATCAGCTGTTTGAAGGCAGAGCACTTCATGATCTCACCACAGGGGGCAGTGTGGTTTCAGGTTGGAGCTGAAACAGCTTTACATTTAAATGTTTCTGTTTCAGACACTTGACCTCTTGTGTCTCTGTGACTCTTGCCTTAATACAGGTGTACATAATTAAACAAGTAAAAAGGTGCATAAGAGGCAATAATACATAATGTAATACAATGAAACAATAGAGATAAATGAAAATAGGAAGGACGAGGACCTCAGAGATGATAATAAATCGGATTAATAACCTAATTTATGTAGCGCTAAGTGCTTTGACAGACAAAGCAAGTTAGTAGCAGAGATAAGTTAAGAGGCCGTGGAGCAGACGGAACTAAAAGTATTGATTTAGGATCATCAATAGGTGAACAGGGCTTAGTTTTGTGACGGGAGCAGCAGAAAAAGCTCGGTGACCTTTTGTTTTGACGATTAAAGGACGTTATTACGTTGTTGGTGCAGCGCTGGAGTAAAACACACTCAAGTGTTTTATGATCTCACACAGATGGAGTTCAGTAAGTTAGTAAGTAAGTCAGATTTTTATTTATAAAGCACCTTTTTAAAACAAAGTTAAACATACAGAGGAGGGTTTTGAGAAGTTTTTTGAAGCAGTTTGTCAGCCTTGGATCTGCGGAGGGAGCGGAGTGTGAATAATGATCTGAGGGAATAAGGAAGTATGGAGGGGGGGTGATGAACGTAATAAAAAGTAAAAGTATCTGGAAGTGTATTCTGTATTTCACGGGGAGCCAGTGAATGGATTGGTGTGATGTGGGATCTTAAGGAAACATGGTGGTTTGGGTCAAAATTGCAGCTTCATTAAGGTTTGTGGACGTTTGTCCTCATGGCCACAATCACACCCACGTGGTCGCGGTTAAAGTATGTTGTTGACCTCCTCCCCCCGGGGACGTATTCAGTATATAATAACGTCACATACTTCCTCTTGTGCTGCAGGCAGACATGTTGGTGTCTTAAAACAATCTGACCTCAGTCTTTTTAAGTCCGCAGATGTAAGCAGACTCACGGTAGCAGATCAGACAATGGGATCCACGCAGGCGCTAAAGCCAAAGTCCAGTGAACATAACTAGAAGTCAACGAGGACAAAGTACTGTCATAAAGTTCAACACTACGGCTGAACATGTTATCAGAATATCGTGAATTGTGGCGCTGCAGAGATGTGCGCGGCCTACAAATCGTGTTTCTACAGACAGAAAAAAAATCTTTGTTTGGCACAGATCTATTTTTATCAATGAGAAATTAGAATGATGATGCAAAATTGGTAATTCTCTCCAATATCGTGAATCATTTCCTGATTGCAATGGCAGTCAAAAATAATCGCGATAAAGTATTTTTTCCAAATGTTTCAGCCCCACTCAACATGCGAAGGTGAGACAACTAGAGAAAAGGAGCCAGATTCAGCAGATGACTTACGACTTGTCTGATTAACTCTCTCAGTCCAGATCAGGCCATGAACACCCCAACCTGTCTCGCTGCACCGCCTGCTACAACCACAAGGCGAACTCCATGCTTCGTTGGGGGCGCGACGGCGAGTCCAGCTCCTCAGCAGAAGACTCTGGACCAGAGGAGGCGTCGGACTCTGAGGCCGAGTCCAGCTCCAGCAGCTGCTCTGAGAAGACTTCATCAGCTGCCGGAGCCGAGTCTGGAGGAGAAGACGGGCGAGAGGAGAGCCGGGAAGATAAAAGCAGGTCAAAGCAGGACCTGCCCTCCTCCCCCGCTCCTCACCTCACCCCTCAGTGCCTCCTGCCCCGCCCTCACACGGTCGTCTCCGTCCTCCACCTGGAGGTGTTGTCCCAGAGGAACGAGGACGTCGCCAAACGACAGGAGAACACGTGGGGCGGCAGCGGAGCAGGGCGACAGGGAGTCAACAGCGCGACGCCTCCACAAGCGTTTTCGTGGCAGCCGACGGGGTTACTATGGCGACCAACATTGCAGAAACACCCGTTGCCGTACCATCAACAACCACACCAGCTGTTGCAGCAACACCAGCAACAACAACACTTTGCTCCTCCTCTCTCGGCTCAGGGTCAGAGGGCACCACCACCCCTCCTGCACACACTTCTTCTTCCTCACCCCACAACGCTCCACTCACCCCTGCGGGCCCTGAATGCACCACAGACACATCTGTATGCACCCACTGAGCAGCCACACCCGTACGTCTCCAGTACGCACGTCCCTTACATGTACGAGACTCATTAATACGACGGCGTATTAGGACCAGTGTAGGTCAAAAATACTAATAACTAAAATTAGCGCCTCGCGATTGTTTGACCTCGCCAAACGGTTGCAGTTTACACCCATGTCAAAAAGGACAACAATTCATAATTTGATCCTGTTTTGTGGGAAATTGTCATTATGAACATATGAATTCTTGAGTTATGTGCACATTTAAAATTCCCCTATAGTGAAATCAACAACTTTGCATATTATATTTCAATTAAACGAATAACGTGCGTCAAACCTCAGAGAACATTGCAGTTTTTTTGTAGGTCATTTGTGAGTGTTTTCTCGTAAATGTACGACTTATTTCTCACAGAATATCAACGTTTCTTTCTCTGAATATTACCCCCTCCCCCCTAATACGCCGTCGTACATTAAATATGTGAAACGTAAAATAAAAAGGTAACATACACACAAAGTTTTGCAGTTTGAAGAAAGTCTCGTCATCTTTCCTAAACTCTGTCTTGCTTTACTAACATTAAAGCTGCACTGTAGCTGCAGGTTGATGTAACTACAGTTTAGCTACATCCACCCTTTAAGCTCCACCTGCTGCTTCGCTCAGCAAGTTTTTTATTTTTAATATCTGCTACTCCATGTTACGTGTTGCTTTTCTCACAGTTGGACTGTAATGGATTGTAACTGAACAAATTGAGGAAAAATAAAAGAATACCGTCCACTCTGTCAGATTGTATTTCCTGTTGCTTCAGAATCCACTGCAAAGACACACTTTTAATTTAAAAATGTTGTAAACAAGAGTTTTCTGTCACCTTCACAGAGATGGACATTTTCCAACAACATGAACAAACCACACACACACATCATACAAAGAGGCTCTTTGTATGATGTGTGTGTGTGGTTTGTTCCACCTACAGTAGCTACCAAGTCTCTCCAGATGTCTCTACTGAGACAAAGTGTTTCCACTATGACTGCCAACGCACGCAGGCACGCACACACACACACACACACACATGCACACACACGCACGCACAGAGGAATAGTAAGAGGAGAATAATTTCTTTCCATCTCTTCATTCTTTATTTTTTTTATCCTCCAATTTCTGTTTTAATGTCATTTATAGTCAGGGTCAAATGGAAAATCTTTCTAATCTAATTTAATCTAATTTATTTTACATAATGCAGTTTTCTTTAACAACACAAACAAACAATATCTTAATTCATCAAAACCTTTTTTTTTAATTTATTTTTTTTACTTAAAGTTTGAAACTAGAAATGCCGGTATCGTACAGACGAAGTCATGAAGAAAACAAGATTTTCGTTTTATTTTGCAATTCGAGAATAAAGTCAAAATGTCAGTAAATTGTTGAAATGTCTAAAAAAAATCAAAACTTTCAGAAAAAAATTATCAGAGGAGGAAGATTTTTTTTTTGCATTTTGAGAATAAAATTTTCATTTTGAGAAAAAAGTTGAATTGTTTATTTTTTGAGATTTAACTATATTCCAGAGCTTGTCTGTCACCTCAAGAAGGAGCCAATGAATCTCCTCTTCACAGACATGCCCACTTTATGCTAGTTCCATGCAATTTGGGGCAAAGATCAGGCATCAAATATGGTGTGTTTGAATATTTCTGCACACTGGGGTCACTAAACCACTAAAGACGTTTCATTGTTGTGAGACCATTTCTTTCTTTTTTAAACTTGACCTCGCTGTTGTGAGCTCAAGGATAATCACAGCCTGGTGAAACTGTACAACCACAAACTACAGGCTGAGGGCTTTCAGAGGATGTGCGGTTTTCCTAGACAACTGCACAATAACGGCGTTTCTGAAGAGTTTCCACAACAGAAGTGCTCGCCATCCGCCAAAAAATGCAGAAATGTCCAAATGTCAAAAGTCTCTGATGCCAAATCACAGTGCGAGTTGTTCAATGTTCCTCGAGGTATTGGTGTCTTCATGTGGTAATAATTTTTACATCAACTATAGAGTGATACAAAATGATGTCTATATTGAGATATAATGGTATAAGCCATCACATACTTCCATCATAATGTTCTAAGCCCTTATGCACTTTCACAATTTATTTCACATTTTTATTTCTGATTTACGAGCGTCTCAAATTAATCCACTGGCTCCCAGCTTGCAGATGATGAACGCCACTTTTATGTGGCACTGTTGACTTTTTTTTATCTCTCCCTGACCATCCTCTGTCCACTAACCCTACCCCATTAAAAAGAAAAGGGGGGGGGGGTGGGTGAGTAAAGGATCTGAGTACTTCTTCTGCTGCACTTTTTAGGTTGTTACGACGCAGGTTTAAAAAAAGCAAAAACATTTCTGACATTATTAATGTACTTCACTCCGCATCTGAGTGTATGTTTTGGAAAATGCTGCAATGACTAGTCAATTAGTGATAATGGACCCCATCGGCTGCAAAAGACCACTCCCT
>CALSBV010010813.1:938080-950813 GCA_943590825.1 Bovichtus diacanthus
TGTGTGTGTGTGTGTGTGTGTGTGTGTGTGTGTGTGTGTGTGTGTGTGTGTGTGTGTGTGTGTGTGTGTGTGTGTGTGTGGCTAACTGCTTTATTCAGTATAACTGTGCAAAAATTGTCTCTTATGTTGTTTTCTGCTTTGTTTCTGTGTTTGTTTGTGTTGTGCATGCTAAACTTGGCTTATTCCGGACTTGTGCTTTTTGGTAAGTTTTTGTATCTAAGTTCATGTAACTTTTGTATTTTAGTTCACGTACTTAAGTTTTGTAATAATGTAATTTTTTTTGTACCTGTTTTTAAAGCTATGTTGGAGTGTGTTTTTTGCGTTGCTCTGCTTTCCCTCCTATCTGCTGGCAGCGTTTTCACTTTCTATCCTTCATCCACTGAGTGACTGTGTGGCTGGTTAACTTCCTGGTTTGCAGCCTGGTTGGTTAGAGGGCTCGATGACCGAGCGGCTGTTTAAGTGACTGGCTGACTGTCTGCACTAAGGAGTGTTGTGTCTCAGTTCACTACTTTTTAGTGATGCTTGACCAAGACCTGCAGAATGTGTCATTCACATCAGGGCGAACGGGCAGAAAACCCTCTAATCACTTATCCAAAAACACTTATATATTGTTTCAAAATTAGGCATGGGACAAAAGGAAAATTAATGATTATCATGTCCAAAATAATTGCGATCACAATATTATCCCGATAATCATTAAACTGCTTAAAACTCTTGAAATGGCGCTAAAACATATTGAAATAACTTTGACTTGCATTTAGTTAAACAAATGTTTGTATTTTATCACAGATTGGACACTTCTTTTTACGTGAAGAGAAACAAATCAAACTATCTTGATGGTCTTTTGATTGACTTTGAGTCAAGTAGCGCAGGTTTTAACTCCTTGGTGCAGCAGCAGTGTCGCACACTCTTCTCACTTGTCATTTCTTACACTTTTTTCCACTTTATCTCGTGCAGTTGCACTGGTTAAAGTTGCAGTTCTGACCTGAAACACACAGATTTGGGGCTGGTTTGAATTTACAAACAGTCTGCTTCAGTCATTTCTGTCATGTAAACTGCTTCTTACTAGATTAAGATTTTGCTTTTTATACATTCCAGCTTGGTAAAAGATTGATGTGACAATCTTTTCAAGTTGAGCTTTTCTTTTCTTTCAGTTCAGAAAAAGATTTTTTTGGTGCTTCGTTCACTGATTTGAATTTCCCAACATACTTCTGTCTTTAAACTCTGACTTCTTCTAGAAAACACAGTCAAATGTGGCCCGTCTAGCTTTTCTTTGATAGTCAGATTTGACTTTGGTCAAACATTTTTATTCCCTTGTACGTAGCCAGCTCGTCGAACTATAAACACAAGTTACTTTTATTAAAAAAAAGTCTGTGAACCCCAGAGTTTTATTCTGATTCTGTTTCCAAACCTAATATTCAAATGAGGTAGATGAACTAGCAAAGTAAAATTACTTCATACACATCTGCGTTTTTAAAGAGGGGTCTTTTTTTAATCTCCCTTTTTGTATGTAGTTATCCGTGTGTCTCGCCTGTTTTTATTAATTAAATAAGAGTTTTGCCAGCTCCATTACCCCTGAATTATTCAGCACCTGTATCTCATTTATATCCGTCTGCTGTTAATTTAGTCAAAATGAAGAGAAACCGTAATTAATTTGAACAAGATACGATAAACTGTATTGATCCCTGAAGGGACACTTAGTAATTGGATTTTTTTCCCCACAGACAGATGGGTAAGAATAACAGATATGCAGATATTTTTCACTCCAGTTTTATTTATTTTTTTAATTATTTCCAGAATTGGGTTGAACCCAGGCAGAGTTTATATGAGAACATTTTGAAGAGGAGAAACAATCTTTAAGTCAGTAAATTATATATACCGCTCATATGGCGTGTATATATAATAATCCATAGTATAAGATTATTTCATGACTTCTTTGTAACTGTGTGTACGCTGCCGTGTTTACAGCAACAGCTGGCTCAGCTGCAGAAGGAAAAGTCAGAGATTCTGAAGAACCTGGCTCTCTACTATTTTACCTTCGTAGATGTCATGGAATTCAAGGTAAGAAAACACACACACACACACTCCAGAGTACACTGTATAGGATGATAAGGTGGTGATTCTAATGAAGGTGTGTGTATTTACCAACAGGACCATGTGTGTGAGCTGCTGAACACCATCGACGCCTGCCAGGTCTTCTTTGACATTGTAAGTACAAAAACACCCAGTGCTCACTTTTATTATTTACTTTCTTTAAAATCTAAAGCAGCAGCTCAGCCATGAATTCTACCTTTACAAAGATAATAAAGAGTTTTGATTGACACTGTCAGAGAGGTATTAATTTAAATATATGTATGCAATAATAAACATACAGTTGATAAGAAATATGTTTTTGGTGAATATAATTTTTTTTTAAGGAAAAACGGCTCTTTTTGTGTTTTTGTTTCCTGTCAGACGGTGAACTTTGACCTGACCAAGAACTACCTGGACCTGGTGGTGACTTACACTACTCTGATGACAATACTGTCCCGCATAGAGGAGAGGAAAGCCATCATAGGACTGTACAACTACGCCCACGAGATGACGCACGGAGCCAGGTGACTGAAACACACTCGCATAGAGCCTCGCTGTGTCGGGTGAACCCGTCCACGTGTTAGCAGCTCAAACGTCGAGCGATGGCCGCGGTCTCTATAGTAACCGTGGTACTGTGTGTGTCGTAGTGACCGGGAGTACCCCAGGCTGGGCCAGATGATCGTGGACTACGAGAACCCTCTGAAGAAGTTGATGGAGGAGTTTGTTCCACATGGAAAGGTAGGAGAACTGCTTCTGATAATGTTCAGTAGTGGTCTTTAAAAAGATTAAATAAAAACAAGTCATGCGTCTTTGCTCCTGTAAACACTGACTCACTTATTAAAATGGTGCCAGGTGAACTTCCAAGTAGTTGTTAAAGTTTCCAGTATGAATTTTAATGTGTACTAAAGATGTAATCTTGTTTTACCAAAGCGCGGTTGCCATAGCGCTCGGGCTGCACAGCTTGAAGCTTCATTCAAACGTTGACATTCGAATGCGACAGCTTTTTTTTCTATGTTTTGCATTTTTATTTGTACTGTTTAAAGCTGGTATTTCTACACAGTTGCAGATACAAATTAGGCAACACTAATATTAATAGTAATATTATTTGTAGAATTAGATTCCAGTGGTTGGATTGTTTCTGCCTTGTGTGATCCAAACATTTCCAATAACTTTAGAGCATTTTTAAAGTAGAAAAGTCAAAATTTATTGAAAAAAGATGGATGTAATCATTTCCAAAATTCACAAAATTCATTTTTTTATTTCATTTTCACTTCAATGGACATTTGTTGCCGTTTGCCTTTTTAAAAAAAAGAAAAACGAAATACCACTGCAATCAAAAAGCTGTTTGCTCTCCTGCTTTCCACACACAAAGGAAGGCACGCAGCTGTATTAACAGGGCGATCTAGCAGCAATCTAACAAAACTGACGAAAGTTATATTCATTAAAAAATATATTTAATAAAAAAAAATTATAATAATTTAAATCCATTGAATCATTTTATTATATTGAGGATTTTGTTCATGGATAAAAATAAAAATAAAATAAGGGTGATGATGTCATAAAATCTGACGAAAGACTTTCAAAGATTCCTTCTCAAAAGAAGCTTCGAATGAAATAAATAAATAATATTTTTAAACGGTACATCCCTACATGGCGCCTCTAGTGCCAAATTATGATCATTCAGTCAAAGGGGAACAATTCCCTGCTCTGTAACTGGGAGCTGAAATACATGTGGTGAAAGACTGACGCAATACTGTGCTACATGCTGATCAATTAAAGCTCACTTTACACGGACACTTCCAATAATTTGGCTTTATGTGACATCTGTAAAACTATGAAACATATTTTATTCAGTTTATTCCTCTCCTCTCTTTTTCGTCTCCCTCTTCATCTTTCTTGTCCTCTGTCGTTCCTCTCCTCAGTCCCTGTCGGATGCGTTGATCAGTCTTCAGATGGTCTATCCCCGGAGGAATCTGTCCGCTGACCAGTGGAGGAACGCCCAGCTGCTCTCTCTCATCTCTGCTCCCTCCACCATGCTCAATCCTGCACAGTCAGACACTGTTAGTATGACGACTGCACTGAAATGGCTTCATTTACATCTGCTATCCAAAGGGAATATTTTAAGTTTAAATATCAAGAAATTGCTCATGTTTTAATATTTAGTAATGAATAATTTAAACTTTTATAAATGAAAGTGATGGGTTAAGACTGAGCTTTCTTGAGGAATTTTATCCTTTCACGTGTATGTGCACTATACTTCTCTGTGGCAAATACTTTTAACTGGAAAAGTCAACTGCGAAATCATCTGATTATCTGAAATTCTGTCTTTAGATGCCGTGTGAATACCTGTCACTGGACGCAATGGAGAAGTGGATTGTTTGTAAGTACTGTGGAAACTGGGATTAACACCTGCTGATGTGTATTTTGGCTTTTGAATTGTACTTAATCATAGCCTCCTCTTGTGTTCTCGCTCCAGTTGGTTTCATCCTGTGTCATGCGGTGCTGAACAGCGACGCAGCAGCGTTGTCTTTGTGGAAGCTGGCTCTGCAGAGCTCCACCTGCCTCTGCCTGTTCAGGGATGAGGTCTTCCACATCCACAAGGCTGCAGAGGACCTGTTTGTGAACATCAGAGGGTAAGAGCATTTATATGTGAGGACACATGTGGGCATGCAAACAGTTTTTAACTGTTAAAGCCGAATGTTTTATACAAAAATTCCAATTTTACGTTTTTGCTCTTTCTGCAGGTACAACAAACGCATCAATGACATCAGAGAGTGCAAGGAACAGGCCCTGTCTCATGCGTACGTACATAATCTTTTTACTAATCCTTTCGTCACATTCAATCTTTCCTTTTTTGTTCCTCACACACAACACATTTCACATTTTATGATTTATTTCCCTTCCCACATTCGCTGTCTGATTATTTCAGCTCTCCTTCCAGCCTTCAGTCTTCTTCTCAGGGAGTTTAACCCAGAGGCATCACCTTCTTCCTCTCTTTATCCCTCACTCAGTTTTTTTTTTCCTGTTTTATCCTCCTCCCTATTTGTCTCCCCCTCTGTCTCATCATCTCTGCTTTTATCCTCATTACTTATGCCGTCTTCCCCTTTCATCTTCGTTCTCATTCTTCTGCCATCACTGTCATCTACTTACTTTTGTCCTCTAGCAGGATTGTTCTGAAAGTGTCAAAATAGCATTTAATCGTGATGCTTGTGTGCTTTGATGCTCTGCTCTGACTTCCTCTGTCTGCTCTGTGTCTCTGCAGAGGCTCCATGCACAGAGAGAGACGCAAGTTTCTCCGATCGGCTCTGAAGGAGCTGGCTACCGTTTTAGCAGATCAGCCTGGACTACTAGGTCCTAAGGTAATGCAGAATACCACCTTAAATAATCCTAGATACAGTTTTAGAGGAGATGGATGATTAATAACAATAATAACAATAATAATCATTTAAAAAAACTTCCTTAAATAGCTGTAGTGCGTTTTATTGACTCAAATATCAAAAAACAAATATATGAAATAACTTCACATGCAACTAATGATTATTTTCATTATTGATTAATCTGCAGATAATTTTTTTTTTTGGTCTATAAAATGTCAGAAAATAGTGAAAAAAAGTCCATCCCACTTCCTCAAAGTCCAAACTGTCTTTAAATGTCTCGTTTTGTGGGTCAAAAACCCGAAGATATTCACTTTAATGTGACAACACAGAAAAGTTGAGTTTAATCGACTATCAAAATAAGTGACAATTACTCTTCTGTCGATCATACAAGTACCCCTGGTGGAGAATCGCACAATATCAAATTAAATACACCTTAAAACTTAAATGTCCCTTTATTACGACTCAGCTCTGTTATGTGAGAGTGGGATCTTGTGCACAATACCGCCTTAAATATGTTTTACATAAATTCCTCATCTTATCAGCACGCATTGACTTAGCACCTTTTAAAAAGCCCTTTAGGTTCCTCTGGCCAGATGGAGCCCATCATAAATGTATAACAGAATATATTTGCTCTGCCAGATTGACTCTGTTGCAACATATTGCATGTTTGGTTCAGAGACTGAGAAAGCGGCTGCTGCCAACTGCTTTTGGTAATTTATCTCGGAATTATTTATCTCGGGGAGTTTCTGACATTTCCATTTCCCTCCGTATTTATCTATTCCTCCGTCTTTTGGTCCCGCTAGGCGTTATTCGTGTTCATGGCATTGTCGTTTGCCCGTGACGAGATCATCTGGCTGCTTCGACACGCAGACAACATCCAGAAGAAAAGCACAGATGACTTCATAGACAAGTACGCAAACATACGCACCTGTTCCACCCACAGCAACACAATCATTGCATTCTTGGATTATTCTCCATTTGGCAGCCGATGCTGCTTTAGTTCCAGGTCTGTTGATGTTTGTGTGTGTTTTGCAGGCACATAGCAGAGTTGATCTTCTACATGGAGGAGCTCAGAGCTCACGTCAGGAAGTACGGTCCTGTGATGCAGCGATACTACGTCCAGTACCTCTCCGGGTTTGATGCCGTGGTGCTCAATGAACTCGTGCAGGTATGAACACATGTACACACACTATATATACTCTACAGACACTAAATCTAAACACGGGACAATATAGCTTTATTGCCCACCATGGCACCAACAAATTAAACGTACGACACACACAACTTTATATATATATATATATATATATATATATATATATATATATGGCTGTCTTCTTTTAAATCTCTTCTAAAAACTTTCTAATTATCGGAAAGCATATCCTAATTTTATCTGAAATTGCATGTTTATTTTATTGTTTTTCTTTTTAATTGTTTTTTATTACTTTCATTTACATTTTGGTATTTTCTCTCTGTGAAGCACTTTGTACTTTTGTGTATTATTGTTATATTTTAATGTTCCATGTCAATTTGATATCGTCATTTGTGATTTGAAATATTTGCTAAGCATAGAAAAATAAAAAACAACAACTTTGGACAATAATCATAGTTGCAAAAACTGCTTTCTTGAACACAGTTAATTATGGCTTTAATGTCTTAATTAAAGTTCTGTAAACCTTTCCGGTTAAAAAAGACATCTGGAGTTATTGTCTCTTTCTGTCTTTGTTTTTCAGACACATTGTCTCACACTACACTTTCTAACCAGTTTCCTATCCTGTCTTTATCCCACAGAACCTGTCTGTGTGTCCGGAGGACGAGTCTATAATCATGTCTTCATTTGTCAACACTATGACCTCTCTCAGTGTCAAACAAGGTAAACATTACTTCTAGTATTAACAGTAAAGCTGTCAGTGGCAGAAATTTGACCAGTGCTTGTGATGCATGTAACGGGCTTTTTATTAGTCAGAAGCGTGTGTGGTTTTCCGTCAGGGACCAGAGAGTGAATTGTTGTGCTTCTGTGTTCCAGTGGAGGATGGAGAGGTGTTTGACTTCAGAGGCATGAGGCTGGACTGGTTCAGACTGCAGGTGTGCGAACAAAACGAGTGCTTTAATTCATTAAAAACATTTATCTGATGCAAGGGGAATGATGGATTCAGGACTACTGGACACTTGTCTGTCTGAAGCCTTAAAGTATTTTATAAAATGCTTGATTTTCAACATCATCTGTTGTAAACTTGTACTTGTAACTTGTGTAAACCTTTAATTCCTTTTCTTTTTAACTACGACCATTGATATTTGTTTCTTCATAAGCCATTTTGACTTGAAACCTCTCCTGCACGATGTTCAAACTTTTTTTTTTTCCTTAAATTCATACTCTCTTTTTATATATGTGCAAATTAATAAACCAAACCAAAAATCTTAAAATCTTCTAAATGAATATTTATTTGTTTGTCTCCTGGTGTCTCACACCAAGACTCGGAGCAATTTAAGCATTAAATGATCATTATCAACACGTTAATATGCTGGTGAAATAAACAAAGTGGGTGGTTATCAAGAAATTCTGTAAACAATTCTTTCGTAATTGCAAAAGAAACAATTTGCAATAGCAACAATTTAGATATGATGATAAAGTCTTCAAGATTTTTGATTTAGGTACCTTGAAAGTGCTTGAATGTTACTCTTAAAAAGCTGCATGAACCCTGTGCTTCAGATATTGCTCCTTTGTGGAATGGAGAGTAAAAGGAAAGAAGAAATATCTCAATGATTACAATACTTTTTCTGTCCCGTTTTCCCTCCTGCAGGCCTACACCAGTGTGTCTAAAGCCAGTCTTGGTATAGCCGATCACAAGGAGCTCGGTAAAATGATGAACACCATCATCTTCCACACAAAGATGGTGGACTCTCTGGTGGAGATGCTGGTGGAGACGTCAGATCTGTCCATTTTCTGGTGAGACACACACGCACTTTAGACGTTTTAATGTATTTGACTTGTATGAAGTATGTGTATATCCCTTATTTCTTCCATCTGTGTTTGTAGCTTCTACAGCCGTGCGTTTGAAAAGATGTTCCAGCAGTGCTTGGAGCTTCCCTCCCAGAGCCGACACTCCATCTGCTTCCCTCTGCTCTGCACACACTTCATGTCCTGCACACACGAGCTCTGTCCTGAGGAGGTAAACACGCACATGTGTACAGATAAGAAACATGGAGGACAAGAACAGGTGTTTAAATGCTGTTTTTGCTTTTCTTCCTCCCCAGCGTCACCACATAGGGGATCGAAGCCTGTCGTTGTGCAACATGTTTCTGGATGAGATGGCCAAACAGGCCCGAAACCTGATCACTGACATCTGCACTGAACAATGTACACTCAGCGACCAGGTGGGCACACACACACACACACACACACACACACACACACACACACACAAAGGCAGACAATTTAAAGGAATAGTTTTACATTTTGGGAGGAGAGTGGTATCAGTCTTCTTATGCAAACTCGCTAGGAAGTGAAAAAAAAATGTAAGTTTGGAACTATTCCTTTAAAAATGAAAACTTCGAGAGCACAGTGTTCTGAAGTTTTATTGTCACGAGTGTAAGAACAACTTTTACTCGTCCTGATGTTTTGAGATTAAATTCAAATTCATCCAAAAGGAAAGGCTGTTTGGACAAGAACAAGTCACATTTGGAAGCAGCTGACATATAAATGTAATAATAATAATAATAATTATAGCACGGTTACAACATGCTTAACAACACAAACAGAACACATTTAAAACACAAAAAGAATGAAATGGACTGAAAGCCAGAAACTAAGAGTAAAACAAAACAAATGTCATAAAACAGAAATAAAATCACAAACAGGGGTTTTTAAAAGTTATTTAAAAGCTGAAAAGATACACATTTCAAACATCAATTATCACAAAGAAGAGCAAACTTAAAGTTGTACAAAAGTGCCACTGCACTCCTAAAAGTTTTCTTATGCCAACAAACTTTCTAATGTCGCAAGATTTGGCAGAAACAAACTGTCCATTTGCATATTATTGCATGCTGTCACGTTAATGTTGTGAGTCTTTTGTTGATGCATGTTGTTGAAAGCTTCTTAAATTGATCTCCATCAGTCTGCTAGTTTCACTTTTTACAAAAAAAAAAAAAGCTGCTGTTCTAAGAACATCATCCAGGCCGTGAATAATCGGTTCTTCTCCATCTGTCTTCCCTCCTTCAATCTCTTGTTTATCCCTGACTATCTCTCTCCCTCTCTCTCCCTCTCTCTCCCCACCGTCTGTCTAATGTTCTTCTGCGCCTCGATCTCTAGCTGCTCCCTAAGCACTGTGCAAAAACCATCAGCCAGGCCGTGAACAAGAAGAGCAAGAAGGCGACGGGGAAGAAGGGCGAGCCGGAGAGAGAGAAACCTGGAGTGGAGAGCATGAGGAAGAACAGACTACTGGTCACCAAGTTAGTAAAATAAGTGGAATAAATCCTCCTCTTTCTCTTTATCTCCTTCTGTTCTTTGTGTCTGTTTATGCTTCTGTTAATAAGTAATTACTATTGATTCTGTCATTATTAATAATAGAATAATAGCCTTGTTTTAATTGTTGTTTTGACTGTAACATTAAACATCCAGCTTTGTTCATGCAGCAGTAATGATAACGCTGATGTTTCGCTGTTTAACCTCCATATAAACTACCATCAGTGGTTTCTATTTACCCAGTGGAGGTTTACATTGTCACTTACATGCATCTATGCCTCCTCTATTTTTAGTATTCTTGTTCCACTTTGTTTATTTTCAGTTTGTCTCCACTGTATTCTGTCTGTGCAGATTATTACAACTTTCATCATATCTTATTGAATCCATTTTGACCTTGTTGTTTTCTTTTTTCTTCTTCCTCCAGTTTGGATAAACTCCACACAGCATTATCTGAACTCTGCTTCTCCATCAACTATGTTCCCAACCTGGCGGTCTGGGAGCACACGTTCACGCCGAGAGAGTACCTCACCTCGCACCTGGAGATCCGATTTACCAAGTAAACTTAAACACACGCAAACTTACATTTTTAAAACACCTTTTCTTTGTCCAAATTAGATACAAAAGTTGCCGAAGTCCTTTTTGAAGTTAATTAACTTCAAGACATTTAACCTTTTATTAAATAGTAAATGCATTCATTTCTAGATCATTACAGACGGCCGTCATTGAGCGGTGCCAAGGTTAGAGTCTGTTCTTTAAACGTCTTTTAAAAGAACTAAAATTGAGCGTGTTGGATATAAGTGATTGGAAAGGAAATAAGAGACAAGAAGAGAGCATCTGCAAGACATTCACAACACTAAATAAGAGGAGACTGTTAAGTGTTTCTTGCTAATGTCAAGAGAGTTCATAGTAGTAGAGTCTCACTGCGCATTTAAATACAATTCATCTTCTGCAGGTTGTTGGTGCTGGAGTTTGTGAGGTTTTAGATGTGCTTTAACTAAATTGACCTCCATGTTAACATGTGTTTTTATATATCTGACTGTCTCCAGGTCTATAGTGGGGATGACCATGTACAACCAGGCTACTCAGGAGATCGCAAAGCCCAGTGAGCTGCTGACCAGCGTCCGAGCCTACATGACGGTGCTTCAGTCCATAGAGAACTACGTCACCATCGACATCACCCGGGTCTTCAACAACGTCCTCCTGCAGCAGACGCAGCACCTGGACAGCCACGGGGAACCCACCATCACCAGTCTGTACACAAACTGGTGCGTTGCAGTAATCCAAAGCAAAAGTATCTTCAAAAACATTCTGATTGTAATGATGACGCATCAGACGGTAAAGAGGAATGGATAAATTAAGTGCCATTTCATAAAAACACACTTGGAATTATGCATCGTATTAGTACAGGCTGTGCCAGTATAACATTTGTTATCTAATACTGTCGAGTGTCTCAAACGATGCCTTCTGGGAGTCTGTGCCCACAGATTGCCAGTTGCTAGAAACTCTTTTATCACAAATTCCTCTAATTTTCCGTGCTGTAGAGAAGGAGATCATGTTGTATTGTTGCAGGAAATACTGTTACAGCACAAACGGCCAAATACCAGGCTTATTTGGGCACAGAAACCTCAGGATTATTCTTGCATTTGCCTTTTAAAGTTCATGACTGTAGGCTTTTGAATATATTATATTAATGAATAATATTGTTTTTTCTCTCTCTTTTGATTTGGGGGGAAACAATAATGAGAATAAGTTACAGGCCTTCCACTTAATCACCATAATCTAAAAAGAAAAAAATGTAAATTGTTGCATCATTGTATTAAGCAGCTTTTCACTGAGCTTAGTGATGATGGGATTTGCCTTTAGCACCGACATCCCCGTCAGATGAATTAAAATCCCATTAAGCAACATAATTACAGATTTATTTATTTAATTCGGATTCATTTGTGGTTCTTTATTTAGAAATGGTGATATTCCTAATATGGATGTACGTCATGAAATGGAGGACTAAAACGTGTGTGTGTGTGTGTGCGTGTGTGTAGGTACTTGGAGACGTTGCTCCGTCAGGTCAGCAACGGACACATCGCCTACTTCCCCGCCATGAAGGCCTTCGTCAACCTGCCCACAGAGAACGAACTGACTTTCAACGCTGAAGAATATTCCGACATCTCTGGTACAAACACACACACACACACAGTGTCTGATGTGTACATGTGATATTGCTGAGGATGGTTCTTGGTTTGACTGCTCTTGTGACTTGTGGACAATTAATTAGAACATTTTTGTTTTCACAGAGATGCGTTCACTGTCTGAGCTGTTGGGGCCGTACGGCATGAAGTTCCTCAGCGAGAGTCTAATGTGGCACATCTCCTCTCAGGTCGCTGAGCTGAAGGTACACACACTGTCACAGACACACACTCATACATACAAAATACACAATGTAACCTTTATCACCTGAAAGACTTTGGTTATGACGGGTGGAATAACACGGAAAATAGTTTTGTGTCTTTTCCTCTTTTTTTTTTTACTTTTGAACTGCTGAGCTATTCTCTCTGATCTGGTAGATGCAACACATAGGCTGAACATCTATGACAAAACCTACTGTATGAACAGGAAGTCAAAACAAAATTGTTTTTTAATTTAATGCTAACTGTTTGCATGTTTGTCTCCACGTAGAAACTGGTGGTAGAAAACATGGAGGTGTTGACCCAGATGAGGACGAGCTTTGACAAACCGGAGCACATGGCCGCCCTCTTCAAGAAACTCACCTGTAAGTGCACACACACACACACACACACACACACACACACACACACACACACAC